>SRLM01002189.1:11648-16172 GCA_015708895.1 Populus ilicifolia | reverse complement strand
GCCTATGTCTTACCTTTCCATCCATATAAAATAGGCCTAAATCAGAGATCTATAGCTCCAGATATGACCCAATTACCGAACAGTGTTCCGGTTTGGATTGCACCGACATCTCTTTTCTAAGTTTGATCATCTCTTTGCCTTTGTAATTGAAGTTCTTAAAGTCATCAATCAATCCTTTCATTTATGTGATAGGCCTGCATTTAAAATGGAAATTTACCACAAATTAAAGGTATCTTATATTATTAGATAGATTATTATAAAACGTACTTTAGTTAAGGAGTTATTGATACTTTAAGTGCAAAATGATGATATAAAACCATGATAAAAATGCATTTTTGAGTACTAATTATTTATGAGAGAGATGGGTTGTAAGGTTGCTGGGCTTTGGCTAGAAAAAAAAAGAAAAAATAAGGGGGAAAAGGTTTTAAATCAAATGCAGGTGCCTAAGATTTGACAGTTTTGAGGTATAGAGATTTGACAATTCTGGAGTGTGAGAGGAGATTTCAAGACTTAACAGCTTTTGCCTCCACTTACCTTCCTACAGAGCACCACTAGTTGGAGAGGTTTCGTGATGGACTAAAGCAGGAACTAAGGATGATATTGATAGCCATGCAATTTCAGTCTGTGTGAGAATTGGTATAGGCTACGCAGGGTATTGAGAGGGTACTAAGGGATACCTTAAAGCGAGGACTCGAGCAGAGTCGGGCAACTAGAGCTAAGAGGAGAAATTTTAAACTTTAACTAGAAGATGTCCTCTCCTAAAGAAAAGGAAGAGCAAACAGCCATCAGGATAGTTCCAGAGAAAAGGTGGCAACCTATAAGGATGTAGAATGACATGATGAAAAGATTGTTGTCTTCTCCTAAGTGCAAAAGTGTTAAAGTAATAAATAACCTGGCAAGACTGAGGTTGAACTATAGGGACATTAACTACATAAATTATAAAGAACAAAAACAACAACAAAAATAATAAGAAGTTAATAAGGATTTTGAGATTATAAGATTAAACAATAAAAATAAATGTTAATGTTAGAGGATCGACTAATGGTATTTCAAACAAGTATAATATAAACTCTTTTTGTTACTCAACTGGAAACCACACACAAAGAAGGTTCCAATCAGATTATAAATGGTTAATATGATTACATTAGTTATCTTATTTGAATAATGCTAATATTTATAAATGTTATCAAGTATTTATGATTATAACTTATGTTAACAATAAATCAAGTTCCTTTCATAGCACAAGTGTTAGTTATACCATACAGTTAGGCTATGACAGTGCCACGTATTTGTTGTACCAAGTGTTATACAACATAAATCTTGATTAACCATTTAATAAGCAAAGTATTAAGAGTGAACAAGATAAAAAATACAAAACATATTAGTATTAAACATTAAACTCCATGTTGAGTTTACACTATACTTATTCTTACACCATTAGTGTAACATTTTCATGTTGACATAATAAACTTAATTACAGATAATGAAAGAAAAAAACATAAATAAACAAGATAAGAACATAAATAAAATATAAGTTAACTAAGTGAAGGAAAGGAAATGAACAGTATAAATAAAAGATTAATGAAAGCAAACTTAAGCATTAGAAAAATATAAAGAAAGAGCAAGGAGATGATCCTCATCTGAAAACCAAGATGCTTAAAAGCATGGCAAGTGCCTCCTTTTATAAGCTAAAATTAGAAACTATTGATTTGTTGACTAATTGTTGAGTGAATAGGCACATCTTAACTCGGTGACAATCCTTATCTTTTTATATAAATAAAATGTCATTACTAACATTAGAATTTGGATAGAGTTAAACATGAAAGTTTTAGGAAATTGGCTCAGCTTTCCAATAAAAAAGGATTGAGGTCATTTGAACTTTTAGAACTGAAAATATAGGCTAAACACTGAACAGTGTCTAGGTAGCAAGACAGATTTAGACTTCCCTTTTGATGCTAAGATTTGGACCTCCAAACAGTAGAATTGAGTTTTGGATAATATGAAAGTTTTAGGCCTATGTCTTAGCTTTCCATCCATATAAAGCTTACCTAAATCCAAGTTCTACAATTATAGATATGACCTAATGACTAAAAAATATTCCAATTTAGACTCAACCAACATGTCTTTTCTAAGCTTAGCCCCCTCTTTGTTTTTTCACTATCAATAGTTAAAATAATCAATCAATCCCTTGATTTATGTAATAGGCTTGCATTTAAAATAAATATTAATTATAAATTAACGATATCTTATATTATTAGATATGTTCTTCTAAGACTGCTCTAACTAAGGAGTTATTGATACTTTAAGTACAAATGATGATATAAAACCTTGATAAAAATTCACTTTTAAGGTTTTATATCATCATTTTGCACTTGAAGTATCAATAACTCCTTAACTAAAGCATATTTTATAATAATAAGTCTGATATCATAAGATACCTTTAATTTATAGTAAATGTTCATCTTAAATACAGGCTTATCTCATAAATAAAAGGATTGATTGATGAGTTGAAGTACTGAAATTAAGAGGATAAAGAGAGGGTGAAGCTCAGAAAAAGGATACTGGTTGAGTCCAAATTAGAACACTGTTAAGTAATTAGATCATAACTTGAGCTATAAAACTTAGATTTAAGTCTGATTTATATGGATGAAAAATTAAGACATAGGCCTAAAACTTTCATGGGAAGGTAAGACTTAATTCTGCTGTTTGAAAGTCTAAATCTTAGCAACAATGTAGAAGTTCATATATGTCCTACAGCCTAGACACTATTTAGTATTCAACCCATATCTTGAGTTATAGAAGTCTAAATGTAAATCTCGAGAAAATCAAAGCTGGATTAAATTAAAGAAAATAAACTAAACTAAAAAGAAATAAGAGGAAAACAAATACACTTAAAGAAAATATGGCCTAAATTAAAATAAGAATAATTATAAAGCATAAATACTCCCCTTCTAAAAAAAATAATAACAATAAATAAATAAAGATTTATGGCTATCATTAAGAAAGAAAAGAGGGAGTTTTTGTATCTATTTTTACAAATCAAGAGAGAAACACAAAAATTCCAAGAACTCATCCAAGATTAAGGGTTATACATAGAATAAACACAAGTAGGAAAGGGATTAACAAGAAAATTTGAACAAGAAGAGAAGATGGGAGGGTCAGCTGTCATTAGAAAGAAAAGTAGGAAGTTGAAGATCGAAACCTTGATCTATACCAGGTAAGGATTCTAAACATGGCTTTATAAGTCGTTTCAAAGTCGATTATAAATTGATGCTTGGATGTTGAATTATAGTTAGAGTACTTAAACTTGAATTGAGGTAAAAGTATAAGTCGTTAAATTAAATAACTTCATGTGATATGTGTAAATGGAAAGGTTGATGAATTTGGATAGTTTTGTCTCTTCACTTTTAAAAGGATTTCGGGTAGGAGGATGAAGGAATTAGAATCAGATTTCTTCATAGAAATTATAGTTTTAGATGTTGACTAGATAAGAAAATTGATCTATAACTCTAGATATAGTTAAACATCTAAGGAGGATCAGATAGTAATAGTTCAATGTCTAGATAATAATAATTGGACAGTAACAGTTTAATGTCTAGACAATAACAATTCAAAAACAAGATAGTAATAGTTAGACAATAATAGTCCAAATATAAAGAAAGGAATGATAACTATAACTGGACAAATAACGACAATATTAAAGGATGAAATGAGAAAAACATAAAATATTAAGAAGTGACTAAAATAAAGATTTATTTTCTGTTGATATGGTTAATATACAACATATCTTTAGGTGAGGAAATTTTATAAGTCAAAACTGTGATTTGTGAGAGGGACCATAGGTGTAGTGCAACATTAGTAATAAGGGAGCACGAGTAGAGCTTTTATTACAGGTAAGTAAATCACACCTATACTTTCTAAGTTACATTCCATGATTTAATATATTACCAATATGAAATGTGAATTATTGAATATATGTGTATTTAAGGTGAAAGGTCGTTGTATGAATTGTCGAATGGTGAAATCATTGTTGATAAAAGAAATATGAGAAATGTGATTTAGGCATGAACTAACATATATTTAGTGTATGTTAGAATACTGAGTAAAAGGATCGCCATGTGTGGACTAACATACATTTAGTGTATGTTAGGATCCTAGGTAAGGAGATTGAGCATGTATTGACTAGCATACATTTAGTGTATGCTAGGATCTTGAATAAGGGGATCAAACATGTATTGACTAGCATACATTTAGTGTATGTTAGTGATTAGTACTTAAAAGTGTATTTTTATCAAGGTTTTATATTATCATTTTATACTTAAAGTATCAATAACTCCTTAACTAAAGCATGTTTTATAATAACAAATCTAATAATATAAGATACCTTTCATTTTTGGTAAATATTTATTTTAAATGCAGGCCTATCATATAAATAAAAGGATTAATTGATGAGTTTAAGAACTGAAATTGAAAGGACAAAAAGATGACCAAACTTATAAAAGAGATGTTGGTGCAGTCCAATCC
>SRLM01002189.1:1648-6648 GCA_015708895.1 Populus ilicifolia | reverse complement strand
AAGGCAAAGAGATGATCAAACTTAGAAAAGCGATGTCGGTGCAATCCAAACCGGAGCACTATTTGGTAATTGGGTCATAGATGGAGCTATAGATCTCCGATTTTGGTCTACGTTATATGGATGGAAAGGTAAGACATAGGCCTACAACTTTCATATGGAGCCCAACATCTAAAAAGGTCATTTTCAAGTCCAAATTATTGCAACAACAAAGAAGCCCGAATCTATCCTCCAGCCCGAGCATTGTTCAGTATTTTGTCCATATCTGGAGTTCTAGAAGTCAAAATGAGCTGAATGTTTTACACAGGAAAGCTGAGACAATTTCCTAGAACATTCATGTTTTCAAGTGGCTCTAATTTTGACGTCATCAATGACGTTTTGGGCAGACAAGAGAAGATAAGGATTGTCACCAAGTCAAGGGTTGGCCATCTACTCATCAATTAGTCATCAAATCAATAGTTCCCAATTTTGGCCTATAAAAGGAGGCATTTGCCATGCATTTAGGTATCTTGGTGTCTAGATCAAGATCATGCTCTTGTTTTCTCTCTTTGTATTCTTTATGCTTTATTTTCATTAATATCAAGTTTATGCCTTTCATTTCCTTTCCTTTGGTTTGTTAACTCTTATCTTATTTATGTTCTTATTTTGTTTATCCATTTTTCTTTCTTCCATTATGTCTAGCTAAGTTAATTATGTCAAGGTGAAAAGGTTACACTAATGGTGTAAGAATAAGTATGGTATAAACTTAATACTACTACTACTACTACTATTATTATTATTTTTATTATTATTATTGTTGTTGTTGTTGTTGTTGTTGTTGTTGTTGTATTGTTGATATTTATAATTTATACAATAACCTCATTGTGGTTCGACCCCGGTCTTGCCGGGTTATTTATTACTTCGACACTCCTACACTTGGGAGAAGACATCAATCTTTTTGTCATGTCAGTAGGTCAGCTAGAGTCTCACACTCTCTCTCTCTCTTTTATTTATTTATTTATTTATTTATTTACTTTTAAAGAAAGCATGTATATGTACAAGTAGTTGTGATTGTGGCTCACATCTTCCCTTGGTTTTTCATCCAAGAACGGGTTAAACGCCCTCTATGGGTCGAGGATAGGCTTCCCATCCAGTTTTCTTAAAAACTGGCAAACAGGGTCTTTTTTAGTCAGATTCCCAAGACTAAGTCGATCATGTTCTTTATGAAATAGTGGCCATAAATCATGAATTGCACGATGCACATCTCTACTAGGATGCGTCTCAAGAGTCAATAGAAGGTTATCTGAAGACTCCTTACTCAGGCCATCGTTAATGAATTGTATTTTATCTTCACGGTTTATAGATATCATTCCTAAAGAACGACATTGTGTATTACAAGTCCATCTAGCACCTCGATGACAAACTTACAGTCGTTTTGCACGACGTTTCTTTGCAAAAGTGATTTTACCTCTTCCAGGCATATGTGAAATAAAGGAGTTAGAGGACTCACCTAATAATCGGACTTTTGCTTCAATCAACCAGCGAATATCTTCAGGAATTCCATGATTCATTAACAATCTCAATCTTGCACATCTAGCACGGTAAATTTTTGTAATCACATTCTGAGGCAGAGCAGGAAAATACTTTTTCAATTTTGCAAGATTAGTGTCCATTTTCAAATGAAATTGGAAAAGAGATTCAAAGAATTGCACAAATGTATATACAAATATCAGTTATTATGGGAAACTGAAAGAACCGACTTAAGTCACGGAGTACCGTTATCCGCCATTTGACCGGGGTAAGAGAAACTAGCAAAAAAAAATCACTCAAAAAGAAAATAATAATAATAATAATAATAATAATCAATCTTTATATACAGGATCACCCAATTCAATAGAGTCATGTTCAACAGAAAAATTGTCAAAATAAACTTTCAGACATTGTCCATTTACCTTGAAAACATTGCCAGTCTTTGGATTCTCGATGTCGTAGGCCCCATATGGATACACATGTTTCACAATAAAAGGACCGCTTCATCTTGATCTTAATTTTCCAGGAAATAAATGCAGTCTAGAATTATAAAGCAAGACTTTTTGACCAACATTGAATGTTTTTCTCAGTATATTCTTGTCATGAAACTCTTTGATTCTTGCTTTATGAATTCTTGAATTTTCATATGCATCATTTCTTATTTCCTCAAGCTCATTTATTTCGCAGTTGACTAGCATCATCCAGATTTGAATTGAAAGCTTTAATAGCCCAATAAGATTTATGTTCAAGTTGCACAGGTAAGTGACAAGGTTTTCCATAGACTAGTCTATAAGGTGACATACCTAATGATGTTTTATAAGCAGTTCGATAAGCCCAAAGTGCATCATTAAGTCTTAAAGACCAATCTTTCCTATTAGGGTTCACTGTTTTCTCCAAAATGTGTTTGATCTCCCTATTAGCAAGCTCTACTTGTCTATTTGTTTGAGGGTGATAAGGGGTGGCAACTTTGTGTGTGATTCCATATTTCTTCAATAAAGACTCAAATGGCTTGTTTCAGAAATGTGTTCCACCATCACTTATTATGGCTTGAGGGACTCCAAATCGACTCAAAATATTTTCTTTCAAAAACTTTATCACTGTTTTGCGATCATTGTTTCGACTTGGAATTGCCTCTATCCATTTTGAAACATAATCTATTGCGACTAATATGTACAAGAAACCAAATGATGGAGGAAATGGACCAATGTAATCTTTGCCCCAACAGTCAAAGATCTCAATGACAAGAATAGGATTTAAAGGCATCATGTGACGTTTTGAAATTGATCCCAACTTTTGATAATTTTCACAAGACTTGCAGAATGCATGTGAGTCTTTGAACATGGTGGACCAATAAAATCCACTTTGTAAAATTTTTGCAGTTGTCTTTCTTGATGAGAAATGGCCCCTACATGCCCTAGAATGACAAAATTTAATGACACTACTTACCTCATTGTCAGGAAAGAATCTTCGAAATATTTGATCAGGACAATATTTGAATAAATAAGGGTCATCCCAATAAAAGTTCTTCACTTCATTCAAGAACTTTCTTTTATCTTGGCTGCTCCAATAACCTAGCAATTGTCCTCAAACAAGAAAATTGACAATATTAGCAAACCAAGACATTGTAGAGACAGAAAATAAAGATTCATCAGGAAAGTAGTCATTGATTAGTGTAATGTCAGTTTTGGAATCTGTTGTCAATCTTGACAAGTGATCTGCGACAACATTTTCGGTGCCTTTCTTATCTTTGATTGTGATATCAAATTCTTGAAGTAACAAAATCCATCACACCAATCTAGCCTTAGAATCTTTCTTAAAAAGAAGATATTTCAATGCTGCATGATCACTAAAAACAACAACAGATGAGCCAACAAGATAAGACCTAAATTTTTCACATGCAAATACTACTGCAAGTAATTCTTTTTCAGTGGTGGTTGACACGATAAAGAGATTGATGTCTTCTCCCAAGTGCAGGAGTGTCGAAGTAATAAATAACCCGGCAAGACCGGGGTCGAACCNCATGTGAAAGTAGTCTTCTCTTGATCTTCCAATGCAATTTCAATTTGATTGTAACCCGAATAGCCATCTAGGAATCAATAAAATTCGTGACCTGCAACTCTTTCTAGGATTTGATCCATGAAAGGTAATGGAAAATGATCTTTTCTAGTCATTGAATTAAGTTTCCTATAGTCAATGCATATGCGCCAACCGGTAACAGTTCTAGTGGGGATTAACTCATTGTTCTCATTTTTTATCATAGTGACTCCAGACTTCTTAGGTACAACTTGGGTAGGACTTACCCATTTCTGTCAGAAATAGGATAAATGATGTCATTATCTAGAAGCTTAATGACTTCATTTTTCACTACTTCTTTTATATTAGGATTTAGCCTTCGTTGCATTTCTCTAGAGGGTTTAGCATTTTCCTCCAAATAAATTCTGTGTACAAATCAAAGGACTAATTCCTTTTATATCAGCTATGGTCCATCCCAATACATTTTTGTGCTTTTTGAGAGTTTGTAATAACTTACCTTCTTGATGTGCATTAAGTTTGGAAGAGAGTATTACTAGAAAAGTTTCATTTTCTCCCAAAAATGAGTATTTGAGATTGGATGGCAACGACTTCAAATCAAGTTTGGGTGGTTGAACACTTGCAGGTATGGATTTAATTGATTGTGGTGGCAATTCCTCAATCTGTGGCCTCCAATTACTTGTCTTTGATTTTTTCTAAAAATAAATCATTTGCAAATCATCAGATTCATCAATCTCAATTTCATTAGAAGTGGTTGGAAATTGATCATGAATTAATTTTTCAGTAAAGTCCACTTCCTGTAAATCTTTATCATCTCTAGGTTGCTTGCAAATGTTGAAAATATTCATTTCCAATGTCATGTTTACAAATGATAGCTTCATCAATCCATTCCTACAATTAATCAATGCATTAGAAGTTGCAAGAAACGGACGTCCTAAAATAACAGGAAATGAATTACATGCCTCAACAGGTTGTGTGTCCAAGACAACAAAATCCACAGGATAAATGAATTTATCGACTTGTACTAACACATCTTCAATTATTCCTCTAGGCACTTTTACAGATCTATCAGCAAGTAAAAGAGTTATAGAAGTTGGTTTTAACTCACCTAGATTGAGACTCTGAAAAACTGAATATGGAAGTAAATTCACACTAGCACCAAGATCAAGTAAGGCTCTTTCAATTTTATGCTCTCCAATAAAGCAAGAAATTGTAGGACAACCAGCGTCTTTATATTTCAAAGCATTATTGTTCTGAAGAATAGCACTTACTTGTTCGGCTAGAAAGGCTTTCTTTTTCACATTCAGTTTCCTCTTCACAGTGCATAGATCTTTCAAAAATTTAGCATAGGAAGGAATCTGTTTAATAGCATCCAGCAAAGGTATATTGATTCTTACTTGTTTGAAAGTTTCAAAAATTTCAGAGTTGTGATTGACTTTCCTTTTCTTCAATTATTCCTCTAG
>SRLM01002186.1:192212-206558 GCA_015708895.1 Populus ilicifolia | reverse complement strand
TCCTGAGGTGGCTTAGTTATGAAATCTAAAATAATTAAAATATTTTTAATATTTATTTTATATTTTAAAAAATTATTATTAAGTTGCTGCAAGAGTGCTCGAGGAAATATATACTAACTAGATTCTATGCTCGCTTGATGTTGCGGGTTTGTAGTATACTTGTGCGTTATTGTGGATTTATTTAAAAAAATTACATAAAAAATTATATGGAGAAAAAATATTACAATTTATAATGTTTTTAAAGAAAAAACTACAAAGTTAAATTCTTAATCAGCTTAATATTTAAAAAATAAAATAAATAAAGAAAATTCTAGAAAAAATAATAAAAAAAAAATCATGTGAGAAAATATTATAGCAATCTATAATTTTTTTAAAAAAAATCAAAGTTAAATTCTCAACTAGCTCAATATGAAAAAAAAAAAACCATGCAGGAAAACACTATAGCAATCTATAGTGTTTCATGAGAAAATTTATAATTTTAATTTTCAACCAACTCAATATTAAAAATAATAAAATTGATAGAGATAATTTAAAAAAAAATCATGTGAGGGAATATTGTAGCAATCCATAATATTTTAAAGAAAAAACTACAAAACTAAATTCTCAATCATCTTAATATGAGAAAAATAAAATCAATAAAGACAATTCTTAAAACAAATCATAGAAAAATCATGTAGAAAAATATTGTAGTAATTTACAGTGTTTAAAAAAAAAACTGCAAAACTAAATTTTCAACCACCACCAATATTAAAAAAATAAAATCAACAGAAATAATTTAAAAAAACAGAAAAAAAAACATGGAGGTAAAGTTAAAGCTGAATTCTTAATCAGCTCAATATTAAAAAAAAATTAACAAAGATAATTTTAAAAAACACTGTAACAAAACAAAATTATGTAGGGAAACGTTATAACAATCCATAATATTTAAAATAAAAAAAATTACAAAACAAAATTCTCAACCATTTCGATATGAAAAAAATAAAATTGACAAAAACTATTTTTTTTCAAGAAAAAAATTATATAAGAAAATATTATAGTAATTCATAATGTTTAAAAAAAACTATAGAACTAAATTTTGAACCAGTTCAATATTAAAAAATCAATAAAAATACTTTTTTAAAAATATAAAAATAAAAATAACCTTGAAAAAAACATGTAAATCCCAAAAAAAAACAAGAAAAAACATATAACGTGAGGAAAGCTACAGTGAGTATTAGTTAATAAAGTTGGGTATTTTTTTCTCTATTAACACCATATAAACAAAATTATTAGGAAAAAATAATATTGGTAGAAAAGATTTTAATGAAATAGAATAGTTTATATATGTTATAATTGAAAACATAATTATAATTTATGACGGTCTATTTAATGAATTTTTTAGATACCAAGCTATCTTGTTTTTTAATCACGTATATATCAAACTATCACACTATTTCATTAAAAAAAAGTGTTATTTTACCAAAAAAAATAATTTTAAATGTTTATCCTAAAAAAAATACTAAAGCTGCGGTTCGGAAGAAAAGTCCATGTTTGACTGTGAGAATCCCATGTAGCAAAGGTCATCCTGTAAGAGACATGTCCAGAACAAAACCGAGGAGCTTATAATCGAGCCGGTCAGGAAATATTACCAACTTGGATAATAATTCAAAATCTTCATTTAATAAAAATAAAAATAAATAATTAAGGTATATTTATGAATTATATTTTATAAAATAAAAAAATTATTTCATTTAACAATAAGTCTCAAATCCAAAATGAAGAGTATTTAAAACCCCACTTATAAAAAAGAAACAAACACATTTCTTAAATATTTTAAAATATCTCATTTATAATTTTACTCAAGTACATGTTCACCTTCACACTCTGCATATAGTTTTACTCGGATGGAGTTATGAGGTTTGAAACAAATTCTTTGAGGTGGGGCTTTTGGCTTTCAATCGAAGAAGAGATAAACTTGGAGGGATGATCATTTGATGCGTTTGTTTTATCACTGGGTAGGTCAATGAATTGGATACGAGTGAATATGGTAGTGGCAGTGAGTGACTCGGTTTATTTGCTGATTTTGAAGTCCAAAGCTATCCCGATGATGATAACAGTGTTGAAAATTCTGTCATCGTGGTGAACAAGGAGTTTTGCTCACTCCACCATTTGAACAACGTGGCCAATCCCTGGGGAAGGAACAAACACCAGCTCTGTTTTCTGCATTCACTAAAAACTTGGCTACAAGAGACTGGATTCTTTCTCTTATTAATGTTTGGTTTGAAGGAGTTCGTGATGTGTGGAAAAAATAATGAGTTCGTGGTGTGTAGAGTTGGATGCCTATTTATATTTGACCATTCAGTTCATCAAATTAGAGAATGATGGATAGACTTTCATGGCAGTGAAATTCGGTGGTGGCATTCAAGCATGGACAGAGGAAGGAGAGAAGCTCTGGTCCAAAAATAGCAAGGACATGTTGAGATTGTCTTAGCTACCTTAGCTGATGAGCCCAAGGTAGTAACTTCTTAACTAATTTAAAGACTACTCATACTTGATGAAACATGATGCTTTTTGGCAAATATGTTGGCGCTGGAAATTAGAATTGATCATTGAAGCGTAAATGCTTAAAAAGAAAAGAAATTAAGAAAATTTGTTTCCATGGAGTAGGCTATGATTTGGAAATCAGATGTGAGCTTTTCAAATATATTAGATATGTCTCAAAAAATAAACAAACTTACAAACTGTTTTTGTTGCTTCATTTCAAATTGTTCATCATATCTTCAATTAGACGACCGAGGATTGAGTGCGAAGATCCACCATCCAGCAAAGCCTTCTTGCCGATTTCACTCATGGCTTTCACCTTCTTCCTGACTTCGCTATCCTGCTCCATAACAGACATTATTCCTTTCTCTATAATATCAGCACTGACAATCACTTCGTTTTCAGCTCTAAAGTCCTTCCTATAATCCATTTTAATCTCTGCTGCTAATCCCAATTCAATCATCATCTCGAAGGCATTTAGTTGTTGCTCTGAAAACAATGGCCATGCAGCAATTGGAACACCAAACCATAAGCTCTCTAGTATAGAATTCCAACCACAATGAGATACAAACCCACCGATCGCTGGATGAGCTAAAATGGCCACTTGAGGGGCCCAACCAATAACCTTCCCAATCACAGCCGTACGATCTAAGAATCCTGTGGGCAGAGCTTCCTCTGGATTTGCATAATCAGTTGGGAATCCCATCTTACCCTTTGGTGGAGGTTGGCGCACGGACCACAAGAACCTATTCCCGCTATGCTCCAATGCACTTGCAATCTCTTTTAATTGTTCCTCACTAAAGCTTCCCATGCTCCCAAAGCACAGGAAAACCACTGATGATGGAGGTTGATCATCAAGCCATTCCATGATGTCCTTATTTTTTTTGGTCTCGGCTGAACCCCCATCATGACCATCGCCTTTAAGATTTAAAATAGGACCAATAGGATACAAAGGAGGGGTTTTACCATCGGAGACGGCGTTGATTACTTGGGATTCAAGCTCCACGTATGTATTAACCATAATACCTTTTGCTTCCTTAAACCTTCTTGCATTGCCGAAGTAAATAGGATGCCAGTCTTTATTAAACACTACAGAAGGCAAAACCTTTGCAGGAACCGGGTTAATGATGCCTGGTAACATGAACTCAGCATCTGAGTCCTTAAACTCGGTGGTGTCCACCTTCTTATCATCATTTAGAGCCTGCATATAAAGCATAAGACTGAGAGCAGCGGCACTTGAAGCACAGAAAACATATGAAGGAACACCGAATTCGTTTGCCACGTCTATCATTGTTGTACAGAACATGCCAACAACAAATCCAGCAAGTTGAGGTGACTCGGAGCTTGATTCAGACTGAACAAGCTTGAAGACAGCAGTTTTAACGTGTGGTTTCTGGCTCTCGATGAATGAACTAAGGAAGTTGATGCCAGAACTCGTTTTCTTATCATTAGGGAGGTCAACGAATTGGATATGATCAGATATTGAAACAGAGACTGATTCAATGTACTTGTTTATCTTGGTGTCTAATGATGGACGTCTCATGACAAGAACAGTTACGGAGAGTCTCTCATCACATTTAACCATGAGTTTTGCAATCTCAACTGCCGGTACAAGGTGACCAACACCTGGTGAAGGAACAAAAACAAGCTCTGATTTCTTCATGTATTAGAGATTTCGTTGTGTGTTTTGCTTCAGTTTTCTTTTTTTTTCCAGCAATGTTGAAGATAACTGATGAGGTAGTGTGCTGGCCAGGATGGTATTAGAAGATAATTAGCTTGTGGTCTTTATTTGAGTGGGGACCAAATAAATGTGTGGCTTGCATTGCTCTTGCTGAAAATTCAAGATAGGTGCTTCTCTTGTGAATAGCCTTTTGTTCAGACGGCAACATCGTCTAATATAGCCTAGGGCCTTTTCTTTCTGTTTTCATACTAGACTACTGTAATCAAACTAATTCAAGCTAGAAGGTCATCAAATTCTAGTATGTTTCATGATATGAAGAGAACCATGAATAATACCAGACCAATCCAAGCTGCAACAAAATTCTTCCAGAAAGAATCTGAATATGTTACCATAGACCATGAAGTTAAGAGACTGGCCTGAATAATTAGGTAAAGATTGCCTTTTTTTAAAGACTGACCTGAATATGTTACAATTACTGCATTCAGCGTCATCACTGGTAATACTGCTAGATTCTTAATTACAAAGGTGTGCAGTTCTTGAGCCAAGTCCGAACAATGCAATTGCGAAACAGCCGTTAAAGACGACAGAAAGGTAGCTCCATCAAGAAAAATCTGTTCTGTTTCCACGGCTTGAAGAAAAAGATCAATACCTTCAACCAAAAAATTATTCTATACAAATCCACCAATTGTAGTGTTCCAAATTTCCGTATTCTTCTCCAAACAATGGTCAAAAACCTTCCTAGCAAAATCAACACATCCAAGCTCCGCGGACATGAATATCATCGAACTCACTACAAACAAGTCATTCACATATTCTCTACCCATTTTAACAAGTATCCCATAAAGAACATTGGCATTCTTAAGATCTCTGACACTCAACGCAGGAAAAACATTCGCAAAACTAACCGGACTCGGCTTAATCCCCATTTTCATCATCATCCTGAATAGCCTAACTGCGGCTGCATATCTTTCTGCCAACACTTACCAAGCAATCATAGTATTCCAAGCAACAACATCTCTCTTTCTCATCTTATCGAAAGCTTGACGCACTAAATCATATTTAGAGTAATTAAAATAACTAAAACAAACCACATTACTTAAGCAACTAGAACACATATTCAAGAGGGAATTATACACATTTCTACTCGGATAAGATAAACATCGAATAAGATGACAATGAATGGCTCTACCAGTCTTTAAACTGCGCGTTTCAACGCAAGCTTTGAGCGTAGAAGAGTAAGTATATGAATCAAATTTGGTTCTTTGACTGGAACTTCTTATCTTGAAATAGAACAAAATGGCTTCAAGAGGCAAGTTTTTGCACATGAAGCCAATTACAATGGTGTTACAAATGAAACTTGTTGGGCGGGGAATTGTGTCAAACTGTTGGCGTGCAGGATTAGGCTAGCCTTCTTGACAAAGCTTGCTTAAGCGAAAGCGAATTGATGGGATTTTAAGAGATGGGCTTGGTGGTAGTGAGATTGTAAAGAGAGGAGCTTTCGGGGTTTATTGGATGGGGCATGGGAAGGGTCTGAGAGCGGCACTGGACGTGATGATGAAGAAGTGGAGGCCATGGCCATGGATTGTTAGTTTTTCTAGTTGGTAGATGGAGCTGTTTACTCCTGTCGAGGAGTGTTTCTCACAGTTTTAGAAGTTGGTTTTTACAGTAATTTTCATTTAAAAATATATTAAAAGAATATATATTTTAATTTTCAAAACAATCTACAAGTATTTAAAAAATTCATTTTAATTTTTTTTCCAAAACGCTAATTCAACCACGGACTAAATACTCCTTTAATTTTTTAATTAAACGTAGAGCTTAAATTTTATAGATTTGTTCACTTCAATCCTCTGAGATTGTTAAAATTAAATTCAGACTTTTTAACATCTTGAATAATAATTTATTAAATCATTATTCATGCTATGCTATGATAAGAGTTAGAATAATATTTTTAACAAAAAAAAATATTCAAGAGTTGTTAAAGTATATTTTAGCAAAAAAATTATATAGAAATTATCTTAATGCGACTTAGTTGACATGATAATCCAAAAATAATTCATGTAGTTTGATATAAAAAATTAAGATGATATTTAAAAAAATATGAAAACAACAAAATATTAGATTAATTTAAATCAATTTTGGTTAATCTATCAAATCTATTACTCAAATAATAAGACTATGATAATTCTATAGAAAATAAATAAAAATAATTATTAAATTTAATACTTAATCAATTTAATGTTGTGGGATAAAATTAAAAATAAAATTCAATTAAAAAATGAATTGTGTCAACTCGTGTTAATCTGTTAAACTTAAATAATAATATTAGGATAACCCTAAAAAAATAAATTAAAAAAATTATAAAATTTAATTCTTATTCAATCTAAAATTAAAGGAAGAAATTAAAAAATATAAAAAAAATATTTGATTTAACCTAAGTCAACCAACCAACCTCATAAATCAAGTTATAAAAATTGGATAACCTTATGAAAGGAAACAAAAATGACATATGAAGTATAATTTTCAATCAATACAATATTTAAGGATAAAATTAAAAAAAATTAAAAAATAATTTAAGTGAACCCAAATCAAGTGACCAGAATAATTCCATAGAAAACAAGTTTGGTGAACTTGAAAAACTTACGATCTTTGAAAGAAAAAAAAATATATAAAACTTAATTCTCAATCAACCTAATATTAAAAGATAAAGTTAAGAAAAGAATTAATTAAAAAAATAACGCGAGTTAACAAGATTAACCTGCAAGACTCATGACTATATTTATAAAACTGAGATAATTCTTTAAAAAATAAATTTATATTCATAATACTGAGATTATTTTTAAAAAAATAAATTATAAAGTTCAATATCTAATAAACTTAATATTGAAGGTTCAAATTAAAAAATATATATAAATTTAAAATTTTAAAAAAATACTCAAAAAATTTAAGGATTCAAAGGAAAAGAGTCTTTGCATTTTGCTATTCATTGCTTCACTAAAATACCAAGACTTTTTAGTATAATTTAATAATTATTTTTTATTTAAATTTAAAAAGTATTCTTGAACCAATTTGCATTTTAACAAAAAAATTAAATTCTTTCCCCATGGAATCTTAAGAGAGCACCTCTCATTTCCATCTCTCGTATCAATAGAAAAAATTGTAATAAGTTTCGTCAAATGCTACTTAGTTTAAACTTAAAAAATCAAGAAATAAAAAATAAATTATTAACTAATATACCAATATTTTGATATTACTCAAACGATAAGTAGCTTTGTACTTGTCAATTTTTTTTTATTATATATCATTAACAAATAGTTTTTTAATTTTTAAAATATATGGTTTAATGTTAAATAAATTTGAGGCAAGGCTATGAGAAAGAGTAATATTGAAAATAACCTTTAGTTTATAGGTGTTTTATAATTAACCAGTCTATTTTATCATCGAATGGGCTTAAATTGTTTGGGTCCATGAGGTTGCTGAATAGGTGGGCTGGGCTAAATCAGGTTAAAATTTAAACACATATCCGGCCAGACATACTTAAGTTTCAAGTCATTTTCAACAGATGATTCCGCCCTTTATCCCTACCTGCTTCTCATAAATTCGGCCATGCCGGCCCTGTAGAACAAAGAAAAATGAGACCTTTCTGTTGAACACTTGATCCCTACCATCCCATCATTTCGGCCATATATGCCGTGGAGTGACAAAGAAATATGGCACTTTTTGGTTGACGCTTGGCTTACGAAGACAATCTCGAGGACGTATTATACAAGAATATATATAAATAACAAGGAATTAGCATCTTTCCTCTATTTGAACAGCAAAATTATCTTCGAAATCAATGTATATTAGAAGTAAGAATAAAAATTTGATCCAATATGATAATTAGAAGATAAAGTATACTTCATTTCTTCATTTTTTTAAGTTCGAATCTTGGATATATAGCTCGTATAAAATAAAATAAAAATTAATACACAAGGTTAATATGAATGATGCATGATATCTTTAACATTGTTTAAAAATAAATTAATCCCAATTACCGTATAAACAAATTCGAAAATATCTTTATTTAAAAAAAGATACACGAGTCTTGAGACAACACGTTATAAGAGCATGTCTCGAGAACAAGAAATAGCAACTTAACACCATACAGCCATAAGCCATAGCTCCAAAATGAAGAAAGCACAGCTAGTTCTAGTCCCTTCTCCTGGAATTGGCCACCTTGTATCCACCATCGAGTTTGCCAAACGCTTGCTTGATCAAGATGAAAGTTTCTTAATCACAGTTCTTGTCATCAAAGCTCCGTTTGCTCTTGACGTAGACACCTTCAATCAATCACTCACTACCATCGATACTCGAATATCCTACATCACTCTTCCTCAAGTAACCCCACCTGATGATTATGACCCTTTTAGGTCCCCCGAAAACTATTTTTCTATTTTCCTCGAGAGACATAAGCCTCATGTAAAAGATGCTATCCTTAACCATGTTATGTCCAAAAGGTCATCAGTACCGGTTGTTGGTTTGGTTGTTGACTTGTTTTGTTCTTCAATGATTGATGTTGCCAAGGAACTTGGGATTCCTTCTTATGTTTACATCTCTTCTAGTGCAGGCTTTCTTGGTCTCATGATTCATCTTCCAGGAAGGAAGGATCAGGTTGGGATTGAGTTCAAGGAAACTGACCCTGACTTGATTGTTCCCTGTTTTTTCAACCCTGTGCCTGCTAGGGTTGTGCCATCAGTGTTGTTGAACAAGGATGGTGGGTACATCTGCTTTGAAAACCATGCGAGAAGATTTAAAGATTCTAAAGGTTTTATCGTCAATACATTTACTGAGCTTGAATCCCATGCAGTCAGCTCCTTTTTGGGTGGAGATACACCCCCAGTATATGCAGTGGGGCCACTACTAAATGTCAATGGCCAGAGTTTGATGGAATCAAATCTGGATGATCAACATGGTAAGATCATGAAATGGCTTGATGATCAACCAGAAAAATCAGTTGTGTTCTTGTGCTTTGGAAGTTTAGGGCGTTTTAGTGAGGCTCAAGTGAAAGAAATTGCACTTGGGCTAGAACAAAGTGGACATAGATTCTTATGTTCCATTCGCAAGCCACCACCGGAAGGACAATTTGCAATGCCTGGTGATTACATGAACTTTGAAGAGGTTTTGCCAGACGGGTTCATAGAAAGAACAAAAAATATTGGCATGGTATGTGGATGGGCTCCCCAAATACAAGTCCTAGCCCACAGAGCTGTGGGAGGATTTGTATCACACTGTGGATGGAACTCGATTTTGGAAAGCTTATGGTATGGTATACCTGTTGTGACATGGCCAATGTACGCCGAGCAACAACTTAATGCATTTCAAATGGTGAATGATTTGGGACTAGCCATAGAAATGACATTAGATTATAGGATGGGTTCTAATGAACTTGTTGTGGCTGATAAGATAGCCAAGTCTGTAAAATCATTGATGGAGGAAGGGAGCACCGTGAGAGACAGGGTTAAAGCAGTGAGTGAAGCCAGCAGGAAAGCTGTGGTGGCGGGTGGATCTTCATTTGCTGCATTTGGAGATTGATTGAAGTCATGCTATCTTGAAGATTTTTCTACCATTTAAACTTTAGGAACCATTTAATATATATTTTTTAGCATGCCCACCATGGATTTTAATTAAGTTCCTCAAACAATATGTATCAATTTCGACAATAATTGCATCGACTATATATTGTTGTGCTTTGTAGTATTTAATCGTTTTCTTTTTTATTATTGATTGTGGAATTTTATGATCTTGGGATAGCTTCTCTTTCGTGTTTATGTTTCCTCCATTTTTCAAGTGGTTATAAAGTGGATTGATGACATTTTATTTTAAGATATTTAATGATTTATCTAAGGTTGTGTTTGGTACGAGGTGAAAAATTACGAGAAGAAATATTAAGAGGATAAGATTTAAGATTATATTTCGTTCGGGATTAAAAATTGCAGATTAAATACTAAGAGATTGTGTTAAAAATTAGTGCTATGCATGTGTGTTAATTAGGTCATCATCGAGTGACCATAAAGCGGTCAAGAATAGGTGCGATCTTAGAGCATAAAAAAAGAGTGCAGGACTTGGCTCGAGGACTAGAAATCTAACCCCATGTTTTTTACCACTGAGACAGTTAAACAGATATTACATTACCAGCCTTCGTCATAGTTTCAAGTTTCCTTAATAAATAAAATGGAAAAAGATTTCTTTTGTATTCTATGAATTTGATAAAACAAAAGGTTAGAAATTAGGTTGTCAAAGTGGTCCCTTTTTTATTTTCTAAATTCAAAAAGTTTTGAGGTAATCACATAAATAATATATTTGACATGGAAGGAAACAATATACAATTTTTAAGTTTGTATTTTACTTTTCTATAATATTTTTTTTTGCTTATTTAACTTTTTTTAAAAGCTATTATTTTTTAATTATATTAGATGTATTTAATTTTTTAAGAGGTTAGTATGATTCATTTGTAATTTTTTTATACATTAAAAATATTTTTTATTATTTTTATAATATTTTTAATATGTGTGTCCTTGCAAAATATGTTTTTTTTATTCAATAAACTTTATGTGTTTGTCAATTTTTATTACATATTGATTCTAATAAACAAATTCATTAAACACAAATAGGTAAATAATTCTTATTGCAATATTAAATATCTTTATTTATATTTATTTATCATTTTTTCTAATTTTATTTTGATTTATCATTAATGATTTAAAAAAAACTTTCATTAAATAATGATTCTTGGTTTATTTAATTATATGCGTGAATAAGCCTTTAATTTACATGTTGGGTTTTTGTCATATAAAAAACACCTTAAAAAATTCTACATGTTTAATTTTTTTTTATCATATATTGATGTTTTCAATTTGATTCTTATTTTTAAAATTTTTACTCTTTTTCTCTTGATATTTTTATAGAAGGTTTATTGTTTTTAATTTTACTATTTAATCCAAGTTTATAGTACGTTGCTTTTGTTTTCATTTTAGACCTCATTCTTTTGAATTTTCTTTTCTTTTGTTAATCTTTTTATTTTTTTTCAATTGAATTCTTAAATTGAAAATTTGTTGTTTCCTTTTAATTTATTTTATATTAATTTTAATCATAATTTTTTTAATTTTTATTTTTTTCAATGTAATTTTATTTTTTTAATTTTATTGTTTAATATTTTCATTTCTAGAAATTAAACTTCATGAATTTTTCAAGAATATTGCCTCTGGTATGATGACCTAGGTCACAAATTTTAAAGCAAATAAGAGTTGAAATCTTTTTTTTTAGTTTATTTTCTTTACTAGAGCTTTGCCCAAGGCAATATTTAAAAAAAAATGTTACTGACTTTTTTTTATCATATTATTAAGTTAATCAAGATTTAATCTAGTCATTGAATTTATCTCACTTCTTTAAAAATATAATCCTCTCCTAAATTATTTTTTTCAAGTGAAAAAAAAAATGGTGGCAGATTAAGGGGTGTGGGAAACTATTGTTTACTTCCACCCATTGTATTATGGATTACAATAGAAATCCATACTGTTTTATTTTTTTGTTTTTATGTTATTGAATTTTTTTAGAATTATTTTTTAAAATTTATTTTAATCAATTTTATCTTTTAATATTGTGATGGTTGAGAATTTAACTTTATAATTTTTATTTTTTTTACCTTCTATAAGGTTGTATGGCTTGCGAATTTGTTAAATAATTCAAGTTGTCTTGGTTTATGAGTTTAATATTGGCTGCCTTTTTTATAATTAAACTTGACTTCTTTTTTTATCATCTATCTTTTTTATTATATAGTAAAAAAAATTATTTTAAGAGAAAAATTATATTATTAAACTTTACGAAGTCTATGAACATGTTTACAATTAGTTTGATCATTTAACTTGGTTCACAAGTCTAGCGAGTTTAACTATTTTTAATTTTTAATTTTTTTTAGTTTCATTCTTAGATATTAAATTAATTGTGAATCCAGTTTCATAATTGATTATCATGTAGTTAAATAAAAAAAATTATAATTAGGTTAGAATCTTGATACTGGGCTAATGTTCAATTTTATGATAATCTATTTTTGTTATTACATAGTTAAATAAAAAATATTTTTTAAAAAAATAAATTATGATTTCACTAAAGTCCATAAACTAATTTACAGGTTTGATATGCTAACACAAGTTACTCGGTTCACAGGTTTGATGGGTTTACTCACTAATCAAATTTTTTTTTTGTTTATGGTCCTTTAATTGTTTTTAATTTTTTTTCTCGATTTCAACTTTTAATATTATATTGATTGAAAAATAAACTACATAATTTATTTTGTTTGCTTTCTATATGGTTATTATTGTCTCAAATAAGTGTGTTTTTAAGTTGGTTTTTAATTTTGTGAGCATATATTTTTATTATATAATTAAATAAAAATTATTAAATTAAATAGAGTCCATAATTCGGGTCGTGAGAAGACTGAGATCAATCTATTCTTTTATTGTCTCTCTCTATATATTTTTTTAAAAATTATTATCATGAATTGTTTTAAAATAAATTATATTTGTATCAATTATTAAAATTGTTTAGGATCTTAATGGATTTAATTTAAACTAGCTTCCATGTAGTGTAATTAAAAAGTCAAATAAAAAAATAAGTGGGGAAATTTTGAAATCAACTTATTTTGACAAAATAAATTTTTTATGCATTTAACTTTTTCTTACTTCTAAAAAAATTAATTTGATACACAACAAAAACCGTTAAAATTAACAATATACCAAAAGACGTAAGGAAAGTATTATAGTTTTTCCACGCCACTTATATACAACAACAACAATATATTATATTGTAAGTATAATATATATTGATTCTTTTTCATTTTTTTTCTTGTTTTTTACGCTTTCGTGGCTTTTGTTTTTGTTTTTTTTTATATGTTTTTTTAATAAATATTTTTTGTTTAATTTAGTTTGTTAATGTTAAATTTTTTATTTAGTTATCAGACTTTTATAATATGTATCCCAAGTTTGACAAGTTAATCTTGTTTGACAAGTTAACCTAGAATATTTTTTTTTGTTTTTTTCTCTTTTTAATTAATTTTTTTGTTTTGTTTAGTTTGTTAATGTTAATTTTTTTATTTAATTATCAAACTTTTATGACATGTATCTCGAGCTTGACAAGTTAATCTAGTTAATTCTGAGATAACCTATTAATTTTTTTTCTATTTAGTTATCAAACTTTCGTGACATAAATCTCAGATTTGACGAGTTAACCTGATTTGAAGGGTTAATCCAGTTAATTTTAATTTTTTTTCTTCTTTTTTTTTTTACTATTGGTTTTTTTCTGTTATCAAACTTTCATGACATAAATCTTAGATTTGACGAGTTAACTTGATTTGAAGGGTTAACCTAGTTAATTTTATTTTTTTTTCTTCCTATTGATTTTTTTCTTTGTTTTTTTACTTTCTAATTAATCAATTTAATTATCATACTTTTATGATACAACCTTACAGCCAAATCCATATTCAAGGCTTTTAGGTCTCTTGTTGCAACCAGACTCATTTAAACTTGAGTTATGTAAATTTAATAATATTATTAATATTATAAATATTAATCTTGAGTCAAATATTATAACAAGAACAAAGGTTATTTGGTATATCTTTACTGAAAGATTTAACACTCTTAAATTTTAGTATTTTTTTATGTTTTTTATGCAAGGAAAAGAAATAACTCGTTGCGTATGCCTTTTTTTTAAAGCATTTTACTATGGACAACACAGTATAGTAAAAAAGCTAATATTTTTAAATTTATTTTTTTAATTAATTTTTTAATGTTTAATTTTTTCTATTTAATTATCAGACTTTTATAACATATATCCCAAGTTTGAAAGGTTAACCAAGATAATTCAAATTTTTTTTCTTTTTTTACTTAGTTTTTTTTCCCGTAGTTTTTTCTCTCTTTGCTTTGTCCTCTTGAATTAATATTTTTTTACTTATATATTATTATTATTATTATTATTATAACATATACTAAAACTACCAAGTATTTCACTATACTTTGCACAAAGTATTTCATAGTGAAACGCTGAGCTGTTTTTTTATTTATTTAGTTATCATATTTTCATTACACAAATTCTAATTTTAACAAGTTAAC
>SRLM01002186.1:0-191778 GCA_015708895.1 Populus ilicifolia | reverse complement strand
TATATATATATATATATATAGTGAGAGAGGGGGAGAGAGAGAGAGAAAGTAGATCCGATCCACCAGCAGCCGCCGGCCATAGCTTCAAAATGAAGAAGGCGCAGCTAGTTCTTGTCCCTTCGCCTGGGATTGGCCATCTTTTCCCCGCTATCGAATTTGCCAAGCGCTTACTTGATCAAGATGACAGTTTCCTAATAACAGTTCTTGTCATCATCAGAGCACCATTTGGCCCTGACACAGATACCTCCAATCAATCAGGGCTCATCACCATCGATACTCGAATACAATACATCACTCTTCCTACAGTAACCCCACCTGATTTAGATCCTTTCAGGTCCCCTGAAAACTATTTTACCAGTTTCATGGAGGCTCATAAACCCCTTGTAAAAGATGCTGTGGTCAACCATGTCATGTCCAACAAGTCATCAGTACCGGTTGTTGGTTTGGTTGTTGACCTGTTCTGTGCTTCAATGATTGATGTTGCTAATGAACTTGGGATTTCTTCTTATGTTTACTTCGCTTCTAGTGCTGCTTTTCTGGGTCTCTTGCTCTATCTTCCTACTAGGCAAGAACAGGTTGGGATTGAGTTTAAAGAAACTGATCCTGACTTGATAGTTTCCTGTTTTGCCAATCCTGTGCCTGCTAGGGTTTTGCCATCAGTGCTGTTGAACAAGGATGGTGGGTACACCTGCTTTGAAAACCTTGGAAGAAGATTCAGAGAGGCTAAGGGTATCATAGTCAATTCCTATGCAGAGCTGGAATCCCATGCAGTCAGCTCATTCTTGGGGGGAGGTACACCCCCAGTTTACACAGTGGGGCCGCTGCTCAATGTCAATGGGCACAGTCTGATGGGGTCAAATTCGGATCGACATGGTAAGATCATGGAATGGCTTGACGATCAACCAGAAAAATCAGTGGTGTTCTTGTGCTTTGGAAGTATAGGGCGTTTTAGGGAAGCCCAGGTGAAAGAGATTGCACTTGGGCTGGAACAAAGTGGCCACAGATTCTTATGGTCCCTCCGTAAGCCACCACCTGAAGGGCATTTTGCATTACCTAGCGATTACAGTAATTTCGAAGAGGTCTTGCCAGATGGGTTCCTGGAAAGGACAAAAACTATTGGCATGGTCTGTGGATGGGCTCCACAAATGCAAGTCTTGGCTCATAAAGCCATAAAAGGGTTTGTCTCACATTGTGGATGGAACTCGATCTTGGAGAGCCTGTGGCATGGAGTCCCCATTGTGACATGGCCACTGCATGCTGAGCAACAAATTAATGCGTTTCAAATGGTGGAGGATTTAGGGATAGCTATAGAGATGACATTAGATTATAGGATGCGTTCTGACAATCTTGTGCTGGCTGATAAGATAGCAAAGGCTGTGAAATTCGCGATGGAGGAAGATGGTGAGGTGAGAAATAAGGTCAAAGCAATGAGTGAAGCCAGCAGGAAAGCTGTGATGGAGGGAGGGTCTTCCTTTGCGGCTTTTGGAGACTTGATCAAGGATATGCTATCTTGAAGGATTTTCTTCAATGTATCGATTATTAAAGTGTTTCACATCATCTAAAAGTCAAAACAGTTGATAATTAAGCTCTAATTCTCTCTTTAATTAAAGATGATAATAAATGCGCCATCCTCGTAGTGCTTTTTAGTACTTAATTGTTATTTTTTTTTTTATTAACATGGGTGTCCGGGCCAGCTTTTGCGTACCACGACTAATTTCACGGGCCTTGAAGTTAACGACCATGTAAGCCTCCAGTGGCCATCATATGAGCAACCAAGGACTCAAACCTGAGACCATAGAGAAAGAAAACCCCTTGATCCCAAGTCTTTATCACTCAGCCAGTAGTTTAATTGTTATCTTTTTATTATTATTGCTTGTGGAATACAATTTTGGTGCGTGTGATGGTTTTGCTTAATGTTCATTAGGGTCCAGGGCATTCCTTTAATTATAACTAAACACTTCTTGTACGACATCATAGGTATCGGTGATTTTTTCAATGAAGAGCGTGACAAGTTGTTTTTAACAATTATTTTTATTTAAAGATATATTAAAATAATATTTTTTTATATCAGTAAAATATGAAATTGGGAATTCCAGCAACATTCCAGGATTTATTTAAGTTTTGCTGTTCCTACGCCAAGCCTGACGTAACCATGCAAGAGTTTTTTAGCTTTTCTTTACATAAGGTATTTTTTTATATAAAAAATTATGATAATTATTTGAAAAATAAAACTTAGATAAAAAAGAAGTATCATGTGTGTTTTTCCTATAATTTTAGCATTTTATTTTGTGAGCATTTCGATTTATAACAAATTCCATCTTAGCTAATGCCCCGGGAGTTGATTTAGCATGAACTATAAACTATGATGATCACTTGTGCTCCTCCTTTTCCCTCTAGAATTATAACAAATAGCATAGCTTTTTGAACAGCAAACCATAGCATAAGGAAACTCAGCTGGTTTACATTTTGACAAGAGAATCAACCATTTATTTGAGCTTTAAAAGAATAAGTGCTACAAATACAACTGATTATTCTAGTTTATAGAACAACTGCACAAGGAATTCAGATTAGCTGTGAAATAAATTCAATAATTCAATTGCTATAATCTCTCAAATAGTTGGAGGATCTTTCATCTTCTTTTTCTTGAAACGTTTAGCGGCAGATTTCAGCGCTTTGCTCCTCCAAGCCTGAACATATATAGCATTCATTTAATGACAATTAACTCAATTCTTTAAACATCCACTTTTTTCTCAATAATCCTTGGTTTCATAGAAATTTCCCTAGATGGGTCTAATCTTTTTCTAGCAATGAAAACATTTCATTTTGAATTGTAGAAGAGTATAAGATAATTAGGATCCCCGATAAAAGAGGACTCAGATTTACCGTGGTAGCAAAGGGAACACAAGAAGCCTTGATTGGAGTTGAAGAGAACTCAGAGACTTAACCTTATGCTGCCTTAACTTCAACTTACAAAGGCTAAGATTGAAGGGAGCAGTGCTGATGATAGCCTTCTTCTTCTTCTTCTTCTTCTTCTTGATGCTGGAGCTCAGTTTCTTGGGAGTTGGGAGTACTCCTATCTCTATAGAAAGAGAACACCTCTTCACTAATCTACTCTTCTCCGCACATAAAGATTACTATTTTTCATCTTCTTGATTCTTTACGCATCTGTGACATGTGAAAAATCTCAAATATAATTAAGCATTAGAAAATTTCTTGTTAGGGATTTATTCTGCAGGATCAACATAGCCCCAGAACAAATTAGATGCGTGGAGTTTTTCTACCACTTTATCACTTCCCATTCTCATAGATTTGTTGCTGCAATTTGGAGTCGAAGTCCTTACATGCAAGTCTTTATGGGTGCTGTTCCAATACAAATATGAGATCCACGCCTTTTGTCTTTTCGAACAAAGCTACCCGACAGAGACATGAAAGCTGAAAAATACTAATGTCATAAAAATTACATCTCATTTAGTATGGAGAAATTCCTAGTAATTAGATATTTATCAAAAGAGAGCCCATAGCTTGGGTACAGCCCAATTGAAATGGTTCACGGGGGCTCAAGAAATCAGATCCAAGCCCACAAATCTGTTGAAGGACTGAGTTTTAGAAGTCCATATATGTGTTTTTTGTTCCCTTCATCCTTTAAAGCTCCGTTTTTGTAACGTGGTTCAATTCACTTTTCAAAATGTTCTTCTAATATTTTTTTTTCACTTAAAAAATATCAAGCTAATGCTTTAAAAAGAAATTCAATGATTTTGATACGTTAATATAAAAATAAAAATAAAAATAAAAATATTATTTTAATATTTTTTAATTAAAAACCAAGATTGAAGATGCCTTTCAAATACCAAAATATCTTTCTAAAATCAGAAAAATAAGGCTCCCAAAAGACATGCGTGTAGTAAAAAATATAAAGAACATAATAGAAGATATTAAGTTTTATAAAAGTAAAATGTTTCAGAAATCTATCAAGTTAATAATAAAAGATTGGATCAGATAACACGATATTATCTGTAGTTATTAATAATATTTTAATGTTATTGAAGTGGCAATTAGTTTTGCACCACCTAAGCCATACTTATGCAAAAGAGACAATAGGTACCTTGTTTGAGTAATATTGAGTATTGTGTCATCCCTAGTAATTTTAAAGCCGAGAAAATAATAATCAGTTCTAAGATTTTTAATGCTGAACACGAAAGATAGATAAGATATAAATATATGAATAAGTGAAGGAGAGTACCCAGGAGGATGTCATTAGTATTAATCAATAAAAGGAATATGTCTAAACCCTACCTTTGATATAACGAAGATTAATAAATTATATATTGTTTTTTTTGTTTGGTCCTTGATTGTGAATTTTTTAATTAAATAATTAATTTTTAATTAAACTTTAATATATATCCAATTAAGTTTTTGATTTAACCAAATTAACTTTTTAAAATTGTAACTTGACCCTTAATTTTAATTTCTTCTTATTAGTCTAAATTTACTTTAAAAATAATTTTTCTTCTTGCAATTAGATCATTAATAAAATTATTTAAATCTTTCAAAATTCTCATAATCCTTCGTTATCTAAATTTGTGTTCTTTACCTCAAATAAAAACGTTTTTATCAATGAAGTCTTTTGTTAATAAAAATTGAGTTGCTATTTTTTTTAATTTTATACATTGTGGGCCTCCAGCTTTTGTACTTGTCACCTTGGTTCTTCACAACTAACTTGAATAATTTTTTAGACTTTTTTCATGTATATCATTTTATATTTTGGATTTTTTTCTGTTTCTTTTCTTGATTTTTCATGAGGTCAAAAGTGAATAACAATATATTAAATCCTATGCAGCTTGGTGCTTTGATTAAGTAACTCATTGGTCTAAAGTTTAGTGAGAATTTGTTTTTTTTTTTTTAAATTATTTTAAAATTAATATAATAATTTACTGACTTGACAAGTCAATATGTAATCTAATTATTTTAGCTAAACTCGATTACTTGAGTCAATTTGAAGAAATTTTTTAATTTTTTTATTCAAAACAATATTATTTTATTTTTTTTTAAAATGCTTTTATCCAAAATAAAATTTAAATTCTTTTTAAATAAAAAATTCTTTTAGAATAAATCCGGACTAATCCACTTACCAATGAGTTGCCCCCAGCAAACTTGCATCCCGAACCTTGCCGAGTCTGATAACATGACTTTAAATTCTAATCTTTCTTCATAATACCACTGCCCCCTGTCAGTCCTAGTTTTGGACTTTGCTAGCTACTTTGTTGAAGGGAATTGGAATTGGAATTGGAACTTGAATAAATGCACCAAACCCAATTCTATTGCTCCGTTTGACCAAGAAACCACCGGCAGCTGACCAGTCACGGACACGTCGCACTTGACAGTCACCGAATCCTTTGGAATTCAGAGATTTCATGGTCTGTGGTCTCCGTTCGAGCTCTTTTGTTAAGAGAAAATTCTTTCAGACT
This sequence comes from Populus ilicifolia, assembly GCA_015708895.1. Lineage (NCBI taxonomy): Eukaryota > Viridiplantae > Streptophyta > Magnoliopsida > Malpighiales > Salicaceae > Populus > Populus ilicifolia. Next base: position 186,313 of record SRLM01002186.1, on the reverse strand, counting down.
ACCCGGGCCGCCGGGCAACGCCTAATACGGAGCAAGACCACTCTTATCTAGGAATCAGCTTCAAAATTCCACGTTAAAAAATTCTGTTCTACACCTTCCAATTTGAACTATCAAACTGATCAATATTATGCTTCTTTCCTTGAAGCCTAAGCATAAAGAACCTCCCTCGTAGCTTCCGAGCTAGGCATTGATCTCCTCCAGTAGTCTCATGTTTGTTTGAAGGGTTTGCGTGCCCAAATTTCTTGTCAAAGAAGCCTAGCTAATCCCACAAGCTAATTAACACTATAAATATTACATGCATTCCCCCTCCATCCCCCATTATCTCACACTCTTCCTTCATCAACAACGCATCAGTTCATCTCCCTCGTTGCTTAACATGGCAACCATGCTCAAATCTCTCAGCTTCTTTGTCATTCTTTTGATTGTGAACTCCCTTTTCTTCATGGAGACAACTGAAGCCCGTCCCTTCAACACCATGAAGTCAAGAAACTCTGCTGCTAGCAGAGCTATTGAGAGTTTCTTTGATGCTCTGTCACTTGGAGAAATCAAGCAAGCAGGCCCTACTCCTGGCGTAGGAAACGGTTTTACCAACAGTAAGACACTTGGAGGAATTAAAGATGGTCCTAGCCCTTGCTGTGGACACAAGTATACCACCGGCACTCATCATTGACTCGTGATTTGGCACAGCAAATGTTGAAGTCATTCTTCTATTACTTAATGATACATGTTCTTCCATTACAGATTATTTATTTTTTCATCATGTAATACAATTATTATAAATTTAGAGTTAGTAAAAGGTCAAATCAATTAATAATGTTGAGAATTTATACAGTACTTTTCTCAATATATAATTCCAATTTGTTGGTTTCCGATTCAATTCAGACAATTTATTGGCTTTTCTTTTCTTTTCTGAACGATGGTGTCCGTAGTTTAGATTTGTTGATTATGCAATACAGTGTACTTTACTTTTCTTTGGATGAATTGAAAGCTTAGTTATTAAACTTGGTTTCATCTTTGAGGATAATTCAAAAAATTTAAGGTTCAGAATTTAATTTACTTTAGGTCTTAAATTTAATTAAAAAAAAATATTGATTTAAGTGAAATCTAACTGGCTCAGTCAAGTTTTTTGTAATTTAATAACTCGGTAAAACATGGTCCAAATACAATCGTGTTAATTTCAATACTTAACAAAAACAAACAAACAAAAAAACACTGTTTTTACTAAAGTAATAGATCCTAGTTGATCCCGTTACTCACAAGTTGAACAACAATCCAATACTTCATGTCTTTTTCCAAAGTTGATAGCTATGATGCTATCCTGTCGATCATTCATAAAATTATAGCTCCATCGATAAAATCTGCTTGGTTAACAATATGAGCTTTCGTGTCATCGGGGATATCATAGGTTTGGTTTTCGATCTCAGAGGCCCCATATTCGGTTAATGGATGAACCGGCCTATCATTTGGATATGCCGAAGATGGACGCCTTGGCTGATGCGCTGGATGAATTCACTGGAGCTGTACTTGTCTGTCGTGAATCTAGGTGGATCTCACGTGTTTGTTATGATGAAGAAGAGTGGAATTTTGGTGGTGGAAGATGGAACTCTAGCTGCTTTTCCTGTAACATTTGAGGAGCACAAAGAGGAGCTTCAAAGCGACATTAAACCTGAGGTTTTACCTATGAAACTTCTTGTTCTGTCGCTAAACTATAGTTTCTTGCTGGGTTATGTACATCGGAAGGTGATGTCCGGTTCTAACATAGTAGCAATAAAAGACCGTAAGTAATTTTTTATCTGATTGTAAATTTAATTTTTTTTCGGTGATTCTATAAGCTTAATTCTACAATAGATGTGGCTTGCTATAACTAGCCAAATTTCAAAAGACTCCCAAATTGTACTTTAAAGATATTGTTGGAGTCAATTTTGTTATTTTTTCTTGATTTTTCTCCAGCACTTATCAGACTTTAGTTCAGAAACAAAATTACGACTTGAAGTTCTGCTTTGATAACCCTATTTCAGCCATTACTGTCTTTCTATCCTTGCTAATATCGTTTTTGTGCTTTCGCATGCATCAGTTATATTATCGTAAACTGTCTTGATTTTTTGAATGACAAGAACTTCTTTATCTTCATGTATGATTATTAGGGCTGCATGGAATATACTAGGAACCTTGGTCTGCAACCTTTCAGCTTGCTAAAGGAAAGATCATCCTTGATGTTGGCTGTCCTACTCAACTGTTCTGTAGAATATTAGAATCTCAGCATCGCCAGGCAGGGCAGGTGAGTTGATCAGTTACTAACTGCAGAACAAAGTAGAATGTAATTAAATCAACCTCACCATCTCTGTTGATTTTGATCTATGATATTAGGAATTAGAAATAAGCCTCAAACTGCATTTTATATAGCACACTACTGCTCATAATGGTTGCATGATAGCTACCTCCTCCACACTACTCTGATCAGGAAGCTTGGGCACCAACCAGATCTTCAATTCTCTAAACCCGATGCAACAAGAAGTTTTTGAGACATTACCATGTCAAATAGGCAAGGTACATTACTACTTGGCTATGGAGATGCCAAGCATTTTTCTGCTGCTGTTTGTTTATTCTTTTACTTAGTTTCCATACTGTATATCTATTCATATGAGAGAATTCAAGCAAAGCAACATTCGTATGACATTTATATATAACTCATCCATTGAATAGACAGTCCATCTAGGTTTACCTTGTTGATTGTGTACTCTGTCATTGAAAATACTTCATGGTTTTGGTGATTTTTTCCCTGAAGTTCCATGTGTTTATGTTGAAATTGTGATGTTTCCATCACATTCCTCTGGCTGTACTACTCCATTACAGGCATTGCTGTTCCTGATTGTATAATCAGCTTATCGTCTCCAACATTTGGCCTCTTGGGAGCTTCTGTGCTATTTGTAAGGTAGCTTTGCTTAACAGAAACTAATTTTACTATCTTTCTTAGAGGAGAATGACATAAATGTTGTCCTTCCAAATGGTCTGATACGCAGCAGACCATTTCACATTTATGTTCTTGACAATGATACTTGGATAAGTATTGAAGATTTCTGAAACTGGCCTCGTCCTGATAAGGTGCATTCTTTTTTCCATGCTGCACGATCAACTATGTGCAGATTGAAATTGACGTGTCTTACAGTGGTGAAATCTTGATCAATTACATTAGTCATCAATCTGTCTAGCCAAATGTATGTTTTAAGACATTAGCATCTGATCATATGCATCTACCTTCTCAAATTCGGTAAACATGACTGGAAATTCCAGACGTATCGACTTCCTTCTTGAGCAATATTGCCTTGGATCAAAATGTGATGAGCTCAATTCTACAAACTCTACAAGGCATATGTTAGAAGGGTGTTTAAAAAAAAGACCTCATTTCAACTATGCTGATGTTGTTATCCTTAGATCCCCGTACAAAAATAAAAATAAAAAATATTATCAAAAGAAAACAAAAAAAAATATAGCAGTAAGAAGAGCACACAGAGGCGCTCAAAAAATGATCAAAGATTGGTTGAGAAAATTAAAAAATATAAAGATTAAAATTTAACAATATATTTTTAACTGATAAAAGTTTTATTAACAAAGAAAATTCAATTTAAGAAAGGAAAGTTCAAAATCAAATATTTAAGAACTCAATTAAATTTTGTTGAAAGATTAATTGAGTTTATGAAGGGTTTGATTGCAAGAAAAATTAATTTTTAAGTCAATTTAAATTTTAATTGGAAGAAATTAATATTTCGAGGTCGAATTACAATTTTTAAAAGTTAATTTAGTTAAATCATGTGCTTAATTATATAGGATTGAAATTTGATGGGTAATTAGAAACTTAATCATAAAAATCCAAAATCAAGGACCAAACTAGAAAAGATATATAAATATAGGAGCTGAAATTGATCAAATCAAAAGCTAAATTGAAAAAAATTGAGAGTTTGTTGATCAACTGTGGGTTAAAATGCACACATTCAAAACAAAAAACTAAAATGAAAAAAAGTAGTCAACTTCAGGACTGACATTTGGATTTGATTGACATGCAATTAAATTGATTCTTAAATCAAAATCTTAATTAAGGACATGATTGAAAAAATTATAAATAGAGGACTTATTTAGAAATAGACACATTTGGATTTTGATGTCTTTTTTTTTTTTAATGAAACAACATGTTTTATATAAAATGATGTTGTTTTATTCACTGTTCATTAAAAAAAGGAGAGCTCAAAACGACATCATTTTAATGACATTGTAGATCGTTTTCTTTTTCTGGACATACTGTAGGCAAGGAAAAAAGGTTGTTTTTCTCCTTCTAGTGTCTCTCTCCATTTCTCAGCTCAAAACGACATCATTTTAATGACATTGTAGATCGTTTTCTTTTTCTGGACATACTGTAGGCAAGGAAAAAAGGTTGTTTTTCTCCTTCTAGTGTCTCTCTCCATTTCTCTCTTACTTGTCTAAAAAATATCGACATAATCCACACCTATGGCTTACCATTAAATAAATAAATAAAAAGGACAATTCCTATAGGCAGCTGCCTATTGGCCACTCAGCCACGCTATCTCTTTAGCTCAATTGAATTGAGGTAAGGTGGCTCTCTCCTCTCTCTCTTTTCCCTTCATAAATACTCTCTCACCTCATGGTGAAAGGCGAATGGACGATGAAAGAAAGATAAAAAACAGAGAAAAAAAAGAAAAGAGAGGAAAAACAGAAAAAAAAAAAGAAGAAAAAGAGAGAGAATAGAGATAGGAAAAAGAAGGAAAAGGGAAGAGAAAAAAAATAAAAAGAGAAAAGGAAGATGAACTCCCTATCCTCTTACCATCTTTTTTCCCTCCACCAGTTACGTTGTAGCACCTATGAGTCACCATCGTTCTATGTCATTATTGTCAAAATGTTGCAACACTGTGAGCTACTATTAACATTAGCAATCACATTTCAATACCATTGTCAGGTTAGCTTTCTCCTTTTCCTCCTTGTTTTTTTTTTATCTGTTTCCCATCTCCACTGTTCTTTTAGTGATGAGTAGAGTGAATTATAATTTATTTTTCACTGTTTATGTAACATGTGAATAGTGGAGACTTCATTGTTCCTGAATTTAACTAGTGCTAACCCAATTTCCCTTGAGACAAAGCTTGTTGGGCTAAGATCGACTCAAACCTTATTTTGAGTCGATCTTGACCAAATATTTTGTTTGGGCCAAACATCAACCCAATTAGGGTAGGCTGAGCCCATGTAACTGGGTCAAGCCTATCCCTATTTGTTATACTATATATTTATAATAATGTACAATATTTTATTATATATTAAATAAAAAATCAAAAATCAAAATCCTTTAAAAGAAATTTGTGATTTTCTTGTAGATTTTTTTACCTTTTTTTGGTTAACTTTAGTTTGTATTTTTATACTGTACATTATACAACATTAAGATACCCGGTTTTCTTTAAAATGTTACAATATATATATATATATATAATATCTTGTTTTCATGCATATGACAAAGTCTCTCAAAAATAAAAATAAATTCATATTGTATTTTCATACAAAAAAATTCATATATATATATATATATATATTAGCATACATTTTGAGCTTTAATAACCAATTTATTAAAGCCATGAAAAATAAACCCATATTTCAAAATATCAAAAAAAATATTTTGTTTTTTTTTATTATTTGGGATTACCAATTTATACGTAAGATGTATTTTCAATATTAAATAAAAGGTAGTTTTTTTATTTGACATTAAAATAATTAAAATTTTTACCTAATAATATAAAAAAAATTTATTAAGAAGGATTTTTTCAAGACAAACTAACAATTAAAAAACATAACAATATTATAGCTTATATCAGATAATTAAACAATATATCTTACTTTAAGTAAGACGTGTTAAAAATAATAATAATTGTTTTTACACAATTAGTTGTTTTTATGTGAAATCAATAAGATTAATTAGAATTTTTAATAAACAAAATATTAGATAATAATTTTTATTTTTTTCTATTAATAAAGGTTTATTTCTCTATACACATGGCATTAGAATATTCTAGAAGAATGAATGTCGAGATGAAACAACACCTACCTACAACACCTCATATGACACATCTAGTTTTAACAGTTTACCAAACCCTAGCTTATAAAATTTCAAAGTCATTCTTGTAAAATGGCCACAGAACTGCACTTTCTAGTTCTCTCTTTTACATAGTCTAGATTTTTCACTGACTGCTCTCGTGGTCCTTGACCCACCACTTCCACATGAAGAGCCTCGAACCACTGGTGTGTGCCCAAATCACACGTTGCCCGTTCAGGCAGCGTGGTATAGCTAAAATATCCCGAGTCAATGTGTAGTGGGTACATGCTCTTCATAATTGCTGGCATGACACAGAAAGCTTGCGCTTGTGGTGCTGAACATAATGCTTGCCATGGCTGAGATCCAAGTACAAAATATGTATGCATTGACAAAATAGAAGACAGCAAGTCTGGCATATCGTCAAAGGCAACTTTTGTTTTAATCAGCTATTTGAAATATTTGATAGCATGATGTAGGGTGATTTTAAAAATATATTTTTATTTAAAATTATTTTTTTTTGAGGATTTTTTTTTAAATTTTTAACATTAAAATATCAAAATTATATAAAAATATTAAAAAATAATTAATTTAATATTTTTTAAAGATAAACACATTTTTAAAAAGTATTTAAAAATAAAAGTTATCACATTACCAAAATGAACCAAATTCATTTTATTGGAAAGAATAGAGATTTTTTTGTGGGGTTGCTTAGAGCAGAATTAAGAGTATGAAATAGAATATAATCAATTGATTATAGATCGATTTAGAAGACATTAATATCATCTTTTTTAAGCCTCACTCAGTCTTAATCCAATGATCATTTGATTGATTAACAAATTACTTCCCATGTGAATTCACTAGTAAAAGGTCAAATTTTCCTTCTTTCTATACAATTTTTTTTTAGAAATAATTAAAAACAATCAATATTAGAAGAATAACCGACACTAAATGAATAATTGGGACATAATAGTTTTTGATGGACAGACTAGAATAATTCTTGTAAGATCCCGCACAACCTTGTTGAAATATTGTGATGACTTTCCACTGTATGACAGCTAAATCCTCTAGCTAAGTAAGAAGAAATTCACATGGTGACACTTTGAGTTATAAAATTAGACCAACATTGTCTACTTTTTACATACTAAACAAGAACTCAAGTATCAGCACATGTACATACAGGAATACAGGATTATCAAGGCATTGACTTTCATGGTTTCTTGGATGACCTTCGATCAACAAGACAAAGGTATTATCATTAGAAAATTGATGACCACCAAATTCACTTGCATGCATCAGCGATAACATTAGAAAATCTTGCTAGCTAGTTGTTGTGTGGAGTCTATTTTGATTTCTTTTCGCAAATCATGGTGGGGTATTTGCTCTATTGTTAGGTTCTTGCCCTCCAAAGTCTCTTTGAGGGACCATATATAAGAAGAACAAGGACAATATATATCTACTATTTTAGTATGGTTGGATATTGTAAATCTTGACATGTGACGTTAATTTGTATTGGGATCCAGTTGGAAAAATAATAAAGAAAAGGAAAAAGGAACATATGGATTAAATAGAGAAAATTCATTCGTTGGTGCTGTTTCGCTCCCTCCCTCTCCCTCTCCCCCTCTCTCTTTTAACACAGTGATTTATATTAATTAGCTTATTTTAAACTTAATCAACTTTTACAAGCAAATATAGCTTAATGAAGTAAGATTCAATTACTTCTATTTATTATAATTATAAATTCTGATCTCTAATGAATCTCTCGATAGAATTTGATTCGAACCCAGGAGTTGTTATGTTAATCTGTTAAAAAAAAAAAAAAAGAACGAATGGATCTAAACGTGATTAACTTTCTTAAGCACTTAGAGTTAAAGACGATAATTTTCTGTCTTGTGCTTTGTACTAGTAAATTCACTGTATTTTGATTTCTTCTCAAAAAAGGGGAAAAAGTATCAAAGCAATTTTGATCCACAACATGCGGGAAAATGTATAGCTAGTGATATATTTTTGCCTCTTCATGCAAATGAATGTTTGCCCACATTTGTCTTTTACCATTTCTAGCTCCTATAAGCCTATAGCAGTTTTTTCATTCTTCAAACTGGAAATCTATCCTTTCCATTACCATGGGCTAAAATAGTCTGCCACGATCTAGTAAGCTTGTACCTCTCTTTTACATCAAGATCAACCAACATGCCCAACTTCAAGCTTCGGAGTCAGGAACTAGGTGACGGAGAAATAGATGCATGGAATGGTATTTAAAAATTATTAATCCATATACATGCGAATTACATAGATGTGTGCAAATTTGCAATCCAAGTAGAGAGCAGTAAAAGGCAATCAGGAATTTTTAAGCTCTCCCCAACCAACTGCATTATATGACCTGAAATATAATTCACTTCATGGTGGATGTCACGTAGGTTGGATCATAATTTCCTAATTGGACTTAATTCAATGGGGCACTAAAATACCATCACTTGTCATTGTCTATAATTTCATAATTTGTTTTTAGCTTGTATGATTTTTTTTAAATCTATTGGTAAATTTATTAATAACAAGTTTATCAATAGATAAAAAAATTATAACAAATTATTTTTATATATAATAAATATTTTCTGTTCATGATATATCAGTAAAATAATTATAGATAGATTGTTGGTGTAAAAATCAAGAGGAATTTCCGTCAGTAAAAACTATTAAATGTTGTCAATGACAGGGGCACTAAAATACCATCACTATTCAGTGTCAATAGTTGTGGTGAAGTAAAAGTTCATTTAGATGAAATGCTGATTGAATTTATATGGTTTTGGATGATTAAAGAATATATAATGATGGCAAAAAACGACTTAGATCAAAATGATAAAAGAATAATCGGTGAGATGGTGGTGCAACAGTTAAAAAGATAGGCTTGCAAGTTGCCTTTCTTTGATATATACCCAGTAGTCTTGCCATGGTGACAGTAAAGAATTCCCCAACCTCCCATCTTTGTGGGCCATTAGCCATGTATTTGGCCTTTGTTTCAAGCATCGAGATTGTTAAATTAACTTGGAAACAAAACCCAACCTAGAAGTCTGAATTCAAGAATTCAAGACTGGCTCCTGTTATGGGGGTGGGAAGACCTTCAAAAGATTTTTTTATATATATAAAAAAAATTTGATGTTTTTTGTATAAAAAAATATCAATAGGATTTAAACTGTAATGCCGAATTTATTTATTTTCAACTGAACTAGTCCGGCTTCTAAGTTGGTCGAGTTTTAGATTAACTCACAAGACTGTCTAGTTTTTGCAACAATAATAATTAATCTGAGTTTATCATGCTATGACTATAAAGGATAGTTCTATCAAACTTAGATGAGACCGATCCCATCCCAATTGGAAACCCATGACTCAATCGTCTAACAATTAAGATAATACAAAGGATTCGTTAGATTCAATCAAAATCAGCTAAACCTGATAAAACTCGAAAAAGTTTCAAGGACCTTCATTTTTAAAATTATAATATTATTGAGCTAGTGACTTGATTGAATCAATGATGTAATAATCGAGTCACTTGATTGATCTTGCATTATTGCCCTCCTCAAAAAAAAAAAACATAAAATGTTAAATATCTTAATTACAAATAACCAATCTCGACTTGATTGGAATTAAAGTTTGATTGCGAGTCCAAGCTCAGCTTCGAATTTCATGCAGTGTGGGGGATAATGGTGGGGTATATCCTCAACTACTACATCATTTTATCTAGTGGCTTGAAAAAAAAAATAGTTTTACCATATGTATATATATTCTTTATCTTGCGGGTCCTCTATGTGATTCTCCATGCACACAGCTGCATTGCAAATATGCATTTATACAAAGAAATTGAAAACGACATGATGTTTCTGAGGCTGTGAAGCTCAATAGTGTATTGAAGAAAGCAGTTGCCTGAATACAATCCGTGACATTTCATAGCTCGATCAGTTCTTTGGTTCCTCTCAAAATGATCATCTGCAAAGGTGCATGGGAGACGACTCCTTGTATCGAGAATTTGTTAGATGCCGACTGCGTTGGTGTAGTTATCCTGGTTAGCCAATTTTTCTGTTTCTTTTCCGATCTCAAAGGGGATAAAAAAGCATTATCCTAAGAGGAGCCTAGCTAGGGCTAGGAGGCGCACATGGAAAAAAATAAAGATTAAAAAGACTGAGTAAAACGCCAAAACAATTACATTATTAATGGGGAGAACGTACTCTAATATCTTGTAGAATTATGCGAATGAAGACACGATTCCTGTTTGGGAATTCTAATGCAAGAAAAGCATAAAAACCAAACCAGTTGTTTTCACTATTTAATTGTGTGAATTTGTAAGCATGTGGCTGCCGACACCATTGGATTTCATTAGGCAAACATAGACTTCCAACTCCATCATAGAGTAAAAAAAGGAAAGATTATATCATTGTTACTTGTCCTCTTGTGTAGTTTTTCGTATGAATTTTTTCTCACTGTGAAAACTATATGTTTCATTTTTAATATTCAGCTCGGATTATTTAAATTTATTGTTTGAGGATGGAGATTTCTTAGAGATATTTGTTTTTTATATATAAATTTACTGTGTAAAGTCCAATAGAGAGAGTAAAGTCGATTTTGTGCACAAAAATAGCACATAAACTAGCATGAGGAACCAATATTATTTAATCAGGCAAGAATTGATTTAGTTTAATTAGCTTATTCAACTTAAAAATAAGTAAACTCATGATTCAGTAGATTTCATCAAAACCCAATTTAATTTTTATCAAGAAAAAACTGAATTTATCGGCGTGTTGCTCTTCTTCTTGTGTAGTTTTTCATATAAAATGTTTTCTCACTGGCCGGGAAAACTATTTATTTTATTTTAAATAATCAGCTCGGATTATTTAAATTTAATATATAAGATGTTTTCATTTAAATTAACTGTTTAAAACTCGACAGAGAGAGAACTTAATTCTGTATACGAGAAAGAGAACGTCGATGCATCTCATCTAGATAAGATAGATAAATAAAAAGGGGTTCTTCTAACGCGGTTTCTAGTAGGCTTGGGCAGTCACGGGCTCAACAGGCACTACAAGTTAAAATGTCCTCTATCGCAGAGCAGTGCTGCTTGATTCCCTCAGCATTGAAAGTTGAGATGGACGTAATAAGTGTCCCCGTCTCCAAGCAGCTAATAATTGGTGAAACTAAGTGAGCGAGGCTTTTCGAAATTCTGTTTTTTAAGATGTTATTTTTTACATTGAATATGATTTTTAAAATGTTATTTTTATATTTCTTTGTTTAAATACAAATTTTATTGTAGGCGCACCGCGTAGCGAAATGAACTGGTATTTGTTCTGTCAAGTCAATCCATGATGATAAAGTTGCAATAAAATATTCGAATGGAAATAGGAGCATGACTGTTGATTGAAGAAAGAATTATTCAGACCACTCAAGTCTATAAGAAGGTTGGCATGCATGGCTTGAGCTACAGATTCACTGAGAAACTCAGTGAGGGAAGTGCCAAGTAGCCACAATGGCCAAGTTTGCTCTGGCTAACCTCTTGATCCTCCTTGTGAACTTGGGCACTTTGCTTACGTCGCTTGCTTGTCCCTATTGCCCTTACCCAACTCCGCCATCTAAACCACCACGGTATCCTCCTAAGAGACCACCGGTGCATCCTCCTCCTAAAGTAAAGCCACCACCAAAGTATCCTCCCAAGATATCACCAGTGCATCCTCCTCCTAAAGTAAAGCCACCACCAAAGTATCCTCCTAAGATACCACCGGTGCACCCTCCCACAGTAAAGCCACCCCATCACCCTAAACCCCCCAAACCCCACCCACCTAAGCCGCCTGTTGTTCCCAAACCTCCCATTGTACATCCCCCGTTCAAACCGAAACCACCCATTGTACATCCCCCGTTCAAACCGAAACCACCCATTGTGCATCCGCCCTATACACCGAAACCACCCATTGTACATCCGCCCTATACACCGAAACCACCCATTGTGCATCCACCCTATACACCGAAACCACCATATGTTCCCAAACCACCAATTGTGCATCCCCCCTTCATACCAAAACCACCATATGTGCCCAAACCACCAGCTCTTCCACCACCCACTCTTCCACCACCAAAGCCTCCAGTGACTCCTCCAATAAAGCCACCAACTCTGCCACCACCAAAGCCTCCAGTGACTCCTCCAATAAAGCCACCAACTCTGCCACCACCAAAGCCTCCAGTGACTCCTCCAATAAAGCCACCAACACCACCAACTCTTCCACCACCAAAGCCTCCAGTGACTCCTCCAATAAAGCCACCAACACCACCAATTGTGAATCCTCCATCACCAGAAACACCATGTCCTCCTCCTCCACCACCTGAAACACCATGTCCTCCACCTCCACCACCAAAACAAGAGACTTGTTCCATTGACACTCTCAAGCTAGGTGCATGTGTGGATGTGTTAGGTGGTCTGGTCCACGTTGGTATAGGCAGTAGTGCCAAGGATGCATGCTGTCCAGTGCTTCAAGGTCTTCTTGACTTGGATGCTGCCATATGTCTTTGCACCACCATTAAGGCTAAGCTTCTCAACATCAGTATCATCATACCCATTGCTCTTGAGGTCCTTGTTGACTGTGGCAAGACCCCACCTGAAGGGTTCAAGTGTCCTGCTTAATTAATCAGGTAATAGCTAGCTTCCATTTTCAGAATTTCTCTCTCTCTCTCTCTCTCTCTCTATAGTCTTGACAAGATATTCCATTTATAAGAAAAAATATCCGTGAAACTAAATCATATTTTGTCGTTCTTGATGGTTGCAGGTTGTGTTGAAACATGCAGAGTGTAACATGTGTGAGCTTGAAAGTGTAAAGAATAATTGCATGTAGGATCATGAAGTGGCCGGAATTAATGAAGCCTTTAATTCAAGAGGATATCTTGTGTTTTGTTATAGTTCTAGATAATTTTCTTATGTTCCTTTCCTTCCCTTTTCAGAGAATATCTTATGTTAATTTCTTCAACTTGTTGCCTACCAAATGTGGGCATACTTTCTTGATTGCTTGATGTTGAATTCTATCAAAATGTGATGATGTCCATCACTCTTGTGACGCCCGCCATCCACTTATCCCTCTCTCTAGTGCATGTTTTTATCCAATTAATACACTTTTTTTTTTATTTTTAATACTATTACATTAAACTTATTATTAAAAAAAACATTTAAAAAATGGATATGACTGCAAAACAAAGATTCGTTGTCCCCTTGTAAACTCTTTTGAAAAACATGTTTGATTCCTCTTGAATCATTTTTTTTTTCTAGAAATATAAAATAAATATATTCGGGATCTTGGAGATTGGATAAGAGTTTGTATTCTTTTCTAGCCTTTTCCCGTGAACGAAGCGCTGCCCGTTTGTAGTAATTTTCTCGAGTAAAATATTATGGCCTTGGTACACAATGGAATAAACATTTCAAATCAAGCGTGGATCGAGAAACACTATATGATAAAGATAAGATTGAATTATTATTTTTTAATAAGGACTCCAAGTTCTAAGCCTAACCAAGGTGTTTGGGACATGCGAGAAGGAATGGAGAAGAGTTGGTTTGAACACCTCACCTCTTAACCAAGGAAAAATAAAATAATCATAATAATAATGTTATTAGATAAGAGACATGGTTTGCTAGAGTCAGAGTGCTCGTGACCTCCTTTTTATTTTTCCAAATAAAAAGGGTAAAAAATTAAAAAAAAAATCATTTCAAAACATATATTAAATTTAAAGAGTTGATTTTAATAAAATATTTATATTATAATATAATTGATCTAACAATTCAATCAATGATTCACAAGTTTTAATAACATGGTTTAAGGAACTCAAATAAAGAATTGATTGTAATTGGCAAATTTTTCTTTCACAATTTTTTTTTTAAAAAAAAAACTAAAAATGAATAAATAGGAAGAAAAACTCTAATAGGCTAAATATCTAAGCCCAACCTAATTTCACAGCATTGACAGCCCAACCCACCCAGCATCAGCTGTTGTCACTCTTCTTGAGCAAGAAGGTAGAGCAAAGTAAGAAACCCATAAACGATCACAAAGGAAGCCATAGCTTTTATCAGCCCTTCAGAATCTCCCGCATCACGCTACATAGCAAATTCCTTCTGATCACTTGGATTTTACAGGTAATTAGCATTCCCTCTTGATTTTTATACCAAATGTCTCTTCTTTTGTTGGTTTCTTGAACTAGGTCTTGAAGATTTGGACTTTTTATATTAGTTTTTGTTGTTGCTTCTTTTTTGTGTGTGATTATGGTTTCTGATTGAAATTTGAAAATGAGTTTTATTTTTTAAGTGTTATGAGTTAGTTTTCTAGGTGTTTACGTAGATCTGTTTTTGTTTTTGTGTTGTTATGGTGGTAAAGCAGTAAATGTGCTGCTTTTTTTCTGATTTTGTTCTTGGTTGAGGGGTTTTAGTTGGTAATGCTGATTTCTTAGGTGATTTTTAGAAGTTGGACTTTGAATTGGAATCTGGGATAGTTTTATTTTTTGTTGGTGTTATTGGAGTTTTGCAGGGTTTTCAGGGATCAATTTGTTTTGTTATGGGAGACCAAAACAGATAGAATTGTTGATGGTGTTCTCACTGGAAGGACAGAGAATGGAATGATGGAGTGTTTCCTAGCAACAGATTCTAATATAGTTTGGCAAATTAACTATACAATGTGCATTGAATTTCGGAGTGGAAATAGACCTAGTTGGGTTTGATGTGTTTTTCAGAAGCTGAACTCTGGAATTGGAACCTGGGTTAGTGTTGTTTTGTGTGTCCATAGTAGTTTGTAGAGTTTTAAGGGATCAAATTGTTTTGTTGGAAGCGTGAAAGATAAAACAACATTGTTGACTGTGTACTAAAAAGACATAGAATGGGTTGTGTTTGGAGAAACAGATTTTGATTTTAGTTTGGCAACTTTGTTAGTGATCCTTGATTGTACTGCTAGATGAAATAGAGCAACTATGGAACTTTGTAGTTGTACATTTGCTGGAAATGACTGATATTCGATTGTTTTTGTAATATGATTTGCTATATGTCCTTTGTGATATTCTTGACAGGTATGATGAATTAAAGGATGGTAAACAAGGAAAACCTAGTTTGATATATGGGTTATTGTTACAGAACTGTGCTTAAGTAACTATTTAGTAAAGCGTACTAATTTCTTAGTTAGAGTTTTCATTGTCTTTCTTAGGTTTTTTTATTAGGTTTATTTGAATGGTCAAGGTTAGACATGATCTGAGGGACGGCATTACTTAAATTAATGTCGCAATATTTTATTTTCTTATATTCAATCCTTGTGTGTTTCTAATTTAAACGACTTTCAGTTGCCTGCCTTTGTAACTTCTATTGTGAGCTCTGGGGTTTGCAAATGTAGTTTCCTAATGGCCTCTTCTTTAAGAAACTTAAGTGTATGCACCTACTTTACAAACTCCATGCATGTGTTTTCTTGCATATGTATGTGATACATGTTCTCCTATGTTTGCATTTGGCTCTTTGGAACAGAAAATATGTATGCTGTTTCCATGAGGCATGTTTTATTTGAAAATGGATGAGCATCAAAAGGGGCTGAATTGGGAAAATGGCACAATGATTACATCTCCTAAATTTTTTGGTTAATTAATCAAAGAATTGAAGAATTTAAAATATTGTCAATTTACAGTGTGCAAAGCCTACATTCTACCTTTTCAGTTTATGGAAATTTCCACTGTTTGACTTCGTGGCTCTGGAAGCTCTAGTTGTTTCTGAGATGTTTTCTAATCTTGTCAAGTTCTCACTTCCAAGCTGATTATACTGGCTATGCTGTTCTCTAATAGCTGCTCTAATTTTTTTTTTCCAACACGTGCTCAATTTCTGCTTTCTCTAATGTGTTGCATGCTTTCATTTATTTGCAATTGAATGATCTTCGTGTGAGTCTTTCACTCTTTTACGGTGGACTCCCCAACCCTGCTTTCTGGCCTTTCCTAATATAGTTAATCGAGTGAAAAGGGGGGCAAGGTTAAGAACTTATTTTTGTTCTTTTTGTTGCTTTTGCTTATTATCTTCTTTCAGTATAAATAAAAATGTCTCGGAGATATGATAGCCGCACAACAATCTTCTCCCCTGAAGGACGTCTGTACCAAGTTGAGTATGCTATGGAAGCCATTGGAAATGCTGGGTCTGCAATAGGAATATTATCCAAAGATGGGGTTGTCTTGGTTGGTGAAAAGAAGGTTACATCCAAGCTATTGCAAACGTCAACTTCCACTGAGAAGATGTACAAGATTGATGATCATGTGGCTGTTGCAGTGGCTGGAATTATGTCCGATGCCAACATCCTAATCAACACTGCAAGGATCCAAGCACAACGATACACCTTCGCATACCAAGAGCCAATGCCTGTAGAGCAGTTAGTTCAATCCCTTTGTGACACCAAGCAAGGGTACACACAGTTTGGTGGTCTTCGGCCCTTTGGCGTCTCGTTTCTGTTTGCAGGATGGGACAAAAATTATGGTTTCCAACTTTACATGAGCGATCCTAGTGGAAATTATGCTGGCTGGAAAGCTGCAGCAATTGGTGCAAACAACCAGGCTGCACAATCCATGTTAAAGCAGGATTACAGGGATGAAATCACAAGGGAAGAAGCTGTCCAGCTTGCTTTGAAGGTGCTCAGCAAAACAATGGATAGTACAAGTCTTACTTCAGAGAAGCTTGAACTGGCTGAGGTCTTCCTTTCTCCTTCTGGGAATGTCAAATACCAAATTTGCCCACCCAATGCTCTAAGCAAGCTGTTGGTGAAGATTGGGGTTACCCAACCAGCTGCTGAGACTTCCTGATTCGACCTCTTTTGTATCTCCTTCAAGTACATTACTGCTCTAGATAAATTTCATGCTTGGAGTATCGTTCTATTCTCAGAAGGCTTCATGCAAATGAGACTTCCAAAATCATGTGCTTGATTAGAATTACAGTACTATGAGATATTTATGATGGTTGATCTGAATTTACCCAAAGACTCCATCATGTCTTGTGTTGAAATTATTACATAATCACTACTGTTTTGTGATTTCAGGGCAAAAATATACACTTCGAACTAAATTTTGGACTTACGTGAAGTCTAGATGGGCCTATGTACGTGATGCAAATCTATGTCTAAGCAGTTTTGCGAAGTGCTGGGGGAAATGTCTCTCCTTTCAGGTTTTGGCACATTCGAAAATTCGAGCACAATGGGAAGAGTTCTCTGCTGTTAGCAGTGTTATAAAACCTAGTTCGATCTAGACTTTGAACTGGGTTTTTACATTAAAATTATGTTTTCATTTTTCTAAAAAAAATAGAAAACTTGAAACAACTTCGTTTGGGGAGCTTTTTTTTTAAAAAAGGTCATAGCTCGGTTAATAAGTCAACTTGTAAAGTAGGTTAACATTTCTAATCCATAACTTAGCAGGGTTGACTCTCCTATCCTATTAAGTATTATAAGACATCCATAACTTAGCTGGGTTGACTCTCCTATCCTATTGAGTATTATAACATGGGTGGGGTTGACTCTCCTATCCTATTGGGTATTATAACAAGGGCGGATACTTTGAAGTGTGATATTTTCCACAAACTGATCTTATAATAATCGATTTCTCGTTAATTGTTATAAATGTATCATCCAGTGATATGATCGGTGAAAGAAGCCAAGACAAGCTGCAAGCCTAAGGTTCAAGCATGCCAGAAAATATTCCAATTTCGATTCTGATACACAAATAACAAGTGATGTGCCCTGCAATAGAATATGTCTGAACTTGAAATCTCATAATAAGCCCTCGAGGTATTTTGGCTCAAGTAACAAGGGAATCTACTCCTTGTTTATAAATTAATCTGTGCCTTGAATCTAATGGCAGACTACAAATTAATTTCTTTTTCTGGGGTTTGCCTGCCTAAAACCTGAAGATACAGATTGGCATGTCCAAAGAATAACCTTAAGTCCTTGACTGACTGATAGCAACAAGAGATTTACAGTCAAAGCTAACGTCCAGTTTCTTACACAACACTGATCAATAGTATCATGTCTTTCTACTACAATTGTGAAACAGAAACTTGTCTTCCCTGGAACTGATAATTTCTGTCATCTTATTGAAGGCTGAGATATGAACTAAAAGACCATGTTGTTGGGCACTTTGTTTTGCTTTCTGCTGCTTCTTGCAGGCTGCCTTGCTTAGTCTCATTTTTCCTCCACATGGACATGTTGCAGCTTCCTGTGCACTTTGTTTTGCTTTCTGCTACATCTTGTAGGCTGCCCTGCCTAGTCTCATTTTTCCTCCACATTGGACATATTGCAGCTTCATATCCCTCCATGAACCAGCCTGTCCTAAGAATCTAGCTCCAGCCAATTACAAATGTTGCGTTAAATTTACTAGATTGCAAGTCCAACATATTTTTGCACAATTTGCTGTTGTCGTAAATGACAAAATGAATCTAAACCAAGCTCAACAATCAAAGAAGAAGTGAAAAGTTATTCCCTCATGCAAAGACAACCAACTTCCTTGATTCCACAAATTGGAAAATGAACTTCACTTAGCTTAATATATTGTTTGTAACGAATTGCTTTGAGTTTATCACCATTGTTTGCCAAACTGATCAATATGAAGATTAAAAGCTAAGAAACTGACATGGACAAAAAAAAAATGGTAGCTAGCACAAAACAAATAATATGTGAGGATTGCTTTGGCCAATCGTCATGACTGATGCGAACTTAATTATATTGAAAGATTCAGTACAAATTAATTCTTAACCTAATGGGGATTCCTAAGGCAACATAGTTCTTACGAACACCTTTTTTCTCAGCCTCTCCGTCGCGGTTTCCCCTATACATTGCTCAGACACAATGATTTAAGCTCTTCCCCATCTTATCCATCCACGTTTATGTATTACATTGCTGATTCTTTTAGCAGAATCCAATGGGATGTAAAGTAAGCAAGCTCTCAACTTCCAAGCAGAAGCCAGAAGTAGCCCGCTCCTGTCGTCGTGAATCACGCTTTGTTGAATTATTGAAGCCAGAATGCTTGAAAGTGAAGAAGATCCAGAACAAAAGGCATGTGCTCCAAGAAGAGAAGGGTACAGCAGTGAGCAAGTTGACTCTACAGGACTGGCTTCTAACCTCTCCTAGCTTGAAGGCAGAACAATTGAGAGGAGGAGAGCTTTGTGTTCTCAAACATGGGTCCTCCAAAAGGGTACACCCATCTATTTCCAGTAAGGCAAGAGTGAGTTCTTCCACGGGCACACTATTGGGGCTTGATGAAGTAGATGATAAAGAAGACTATGTCAGTGCCTCTTCAGTAGTGAGTTCAATTAGCAGAACCCAAAGTGGGAAGTCACAGAAGAGAGTGACCTTTAAACTTCCTGAACAGGCTGATATTATCATATTTTACTCTCCACAGAACTCATTGGAGAGTGACCAAGATTGCTCTTTGTAATGTATATTTTCAAGTGCTTCTTGTTCTTGATTTTCTTGGATGATTGTGATGTTTCTTTCCTGTTTTATCTATGTCATTTAAATAGTGTAAATTGTAATCTGTATTTCCCCTTTAACATTATATTCGAATGGAAGAAAACGTTACGCGGAGCTCCATAAATTTTTTGAGAAAGAAATGTTTGGAGAAAAAAGATGAAATTCATGCAATGATCCAATGACTCTAAGTTCAAACCCCTTAATCATAAATCTGCCATGTAAATTGGAACTACTCCATTAAAATTGACAGTATTTTCTACTGTTTCAACTTCAAACAGAATTCCGCGAGTAGCATTTGACTTGAGCTTGATAAACAAGTTCCATTATAAGGTTTGGTGCAGGATTGAGGTGCTTTTCGTGGTTACGGTTTCAAAAGGTAGATTTAAAACGTAGTCTCGGATTATTCCAAAAAAATCAGAGTTGCTTGTAAATATGAAAATAATGGAAATAATAAAACCTCGTCCTGGACTTGGTAAGCTTCTTCCTGTTGGCATGTGAAGTAAAAAACAAAAGCATCCATATTACTCTTTATCAGAAGATATTGTCTATCTTATCTTAAATGAATTTCCCACTCTGTTTTCTCCACAGAAAACCAGCAAAACCATGTTTCTTGGAAACCTCCTTGCATGGAAACAAGATTGAGACTTTGGAGGAGCTCTCGGAAAAGATTCACTGAGAATTTACACTCTTGCTTGCATCCCAGGTTACAACAAGTAAATATCCTCCATAGTGTTGGCTTGCCTGCCGGTCATGCTTAAATTTAGATGAAGAGAAGTGTCGAAGATTCTGCATGATTTGCGCAGATTATGGTGATTTACGGAATAAATTATTTTTATCATCAATTTTGATTATCCACATAAAATTAGAATCAAACCGAACATTTTGATTTTAAATTAGATGTTTTTTAGTGGAGAAAACTGTTCAAATTTAAAGAAAACTCTTGTAGAAGTAAATATTAATTTTATATCATTTATGAGTTTGGCTAACAAAATTTAAATATTAATTTTCATATTTTTTTAAATAAAGACAAAAACATCAAACCAATACTATAAAATAAAACCTAAATTCATGTTCGAGCAGATACGCATGTACATGAGTTTAAATCTAAAATTCATTTTGTTGAAATTCTCTTTTTTTCTAAAAACTATAGTGTGTTTTGAATTTAATTTAAACCTTTTATATTTTCAATGTATATAAATCACGAGAAATTAATTTTTTTTATGGAATATATCTACTAAAAATTCTTTGAGATTAATTTTTTTACTTACAATTTGAAAATTAAATTTTAACAAAATTTTAATATAAAAAAACAAATAAACCTCATTTTCAATTTAATATTGAAAATTTCAACAGCGATAATATCATGTTGAATTATATTCTTGGAATCCATGTTGTATGGTATTTTATTTTCTAGTATTAGTTTGATATTTTTCTTTTCATTAAAAAAAAGGTGATAATTAATGTATAAAAAGAGTCATAAATCGTATCATATCATTTTCATGTTATAAGAGAGTTCTTGTCGTTATAATCATAAATTTCTTCCACATTTCGCCTGGTATTGCTTCAGTGAAAAGCAATTACAATGTCCAGCACACCACTACCATTTACATGAATTCGCGATTAATTCCCTCCTATATTTATTTTTTTTCCAGTGTATACATAAATTTAATTTTTTATATTTTTAAATAATTTTAATATACTAATCTTAAAAAAATTATTTTAATATATTTCAGAATAAAAAATACTTTAAAAATAATTATAACCACACTCCCAAATATATATATATAATATTGAATTAATTTATTCTAATATTAAATTAATATATATATATATATCATAATAAATTAATTCAAATATGATATCATAAAATCAGTTTAAACATGTAGTTATGATTATTTTTTAATATATATATATATATATATAAAATCTATGTTAATTAATATTATTTAGAAATTAAAAATTTTATAGAAAAAATGTAAATTTTATTTTTTAAAAGAATAAATATTTTTTTCATAGATCAAAATTTAATTGATCAAATTCTAAATTTATTTTTTAAATATTATTAATTTAAATTTTATAAATTTTAAAATTATTAAAAATTTATATAATTATTAGATTTAAAACATAAAAAATAATAAAGATAAACAGAAACTTTTCTGAACATTTATAATTATCAAAATAAAAAAATGTAAAAAAAATATGGAAACGCACACGTTCACAGGCTCTAGCACACTAGAGCCAAGCCACCTACGATTCTTTGCTCTTATGTAAGCTTTTCAAAGGAAGCTGCTAGGAAAGTAAACCCAACCCTCTAGGCTCCACCATATCTATAAACCTGACCCAGACTCAGCAGCCACGGGTTGGTTTATCCATAAAGACAATGTTGCTGTTAATTTTTCATACAAAAAATCAATGAGTTCTGACGAGAACTTGATCAAGTCACGGATTAATGACCAGATTTAAACCAGGTCCTGGCCAGTTCCGGTGTTAACCGTGACTCATGTCAACTCATGAGCCGGGCTAGTTTAATAAAAGTGGGCTCTACCCTCTTCTTTAGTGCAATATCATTGAAAGGACACGCTCTCTTTCACTCTCAGCAACCAGTCTTCTGACACTCCATTTCTTTTTACCCTTTCCTTCTAGGAGAAGAAAGTTTGTTGTGCTGTGAAAATGGCAATGACCAAGAAGGTATTGATGGTTCTGGTTCTGGTTCTAGTCTTAGCGAGCCTTAATGACGGAGCCCAGGTGCACCATGTAGTCGGAGGGGATCGTGGATGGCACCCTTATACTGATATTGGTTCTTGGTCCTCTGCTAGAACTTTCAGAGTTGGAGATAAAATTTGTAAGCCCTCTCTCTCTCTCTCTCAGTATTTCCTCTTCAGAAAGGTTTTTCAGAGTTGAATTATTGGTTATTCCTCCATTTAGCTTTTTCCTTTTCTTTTCAATATCCAAATATCTTAATATTAATAACAAGGGTATGTTTGAAAGTGGCTTCGTGTAATTGAAATTTAGTTTTTAGAGTATTTGGATTTAAAGGGTTATAAATCCGGGACTTGAAGCTTCTTTTTTTTTAATCAATACAAGTAATTCATCTTTTAATTTTTAGTCGGTAGAGTGATTTTGGGAATGTATTAGGACAAGTGAGATGAACTAGTAATAATATATTTGACCTGTGGGGAGATCAGGGTTCACCAGCTCTGCAGCACAGGGTAGCATAGCTGAGGTAGAGACAAAGGAAGAATACCTAACGTGTGATGTGAGCAATCCAATCAGAATGTACACTGATGACAGTGATGGCATCACTCTTGATGAAGAAGGGGCCCGTTACTTCACAAGCAGCAGTTCTGACAAGTGCAAGAATGGCCTGAAATTACATGTAGAGGTGGTGGTTCCTGCAGCCAGAACCGATACCACCACCGCACAAGTCGCATCAGAAAGCTCTGATAAGGCTATTGCTGCCCCCCCAGGAAGTTCAGCTCCATCCCATTTCGGTGCAAGCTTTGCTTTATTGATGGCTGGATTTTGGTTGTCCTATATGGGCATTTAGATTCGATTATCCTAGCTTTTGTATGCTTCTTGTTTTTGGAGTTTATAGTAGTGATTTTTATGGCAGCAAAAACTGGGAAAATTGCAAAATTATGTTAATTTAGACATGTATTCTTTGGTTTTCCCAAGGATTATGTCAATTTTTTTCTGTTCAGGTTAATTTATAGCTGTTTGAAAATGAAAAAAAATGATTTATTGTTCATGAACTCCATGTGATTTTTTCATCCAAAATGTGATTTTTACATCCAAAATACAGATAAGATAATAAAAGGTAAGAAGTTACTGCTTTCAATGCACTGTATATATTAATTTAATTGTTTATAAAAAGTGCAATTAACATAAATATTATATTATTTATTTAAAAAAAATAAATAGTGTAATTCACTTGTATTGTTTACGGTTTTTTTAGTATTATTAACAATTTTTTAAAAAAAATAATTTAGAGTGAATTAAATTTATTTGTACTGTAATATTAATTTTATATCTAATAATATTTTATCTAATTTTATAACATGCTTAGAAAATTATGAAAATTATAATTCTTATAGGATGAATTTTGTATATAATGGAATTATAAATAGTTTAATGAAATAATAAAAAATATTTTATATAAAATATTATTTATTTATTGATATAATAGGAATAATTAATTTTATAATATTTAAATTTAAAACCATAAATATTAACATATATTTTTTAAAATTATTTTATAACCTTAATTTCAAAAGCATTCTTAACCAAACACAATAAGCTATTTTTTTTTCAACCTCAATCTCAATTACAATTTTAACTAAATATCTATATTTTCAAACTAATCTAAATAAAAAATATTTTTTATAAAATATTTTTTTTAAAATCATAACTATAACAATTATTACAATGTCAAACACAACCTAAATGTTTTGCGCTGATGAAAGCACCCTTCACCGATCTTTGCATATGAAAGGATGAAAGTGTTTTTAAAAATAATTATTTAAATAAAAAAATATTAAAATTTTAATTTAGATACACCTTGAAAAGACATTAAACATGATCTGATTACGTATAATTATCAAATCTAGCTTAGCATGGCAAGTAAACTCAATAACTCTAAACCTAGCTTAAATCAAGTTTGTTTTCAAATAATTTGATATATTAACCTTTTAACTTAGCTAAACTTGGCTAGAACTGAACTAGATCAACTCAAAGAATTTTTAAATTTATCTACAATGAAGTTGTTTTAAAACTTTTTTTATTCCATTAGGATCATTTCATTAATTAAAGAATCAAAACAATTTTGTCCAAAAAATATTATCATTAAAGAAAAACTCAAAAAACATCGGGTTTAACCCACAAACTAGCAAATTAATGATTCGGGCCTTCGGTAGTGGAGTCTAACGACTATTATCTAAAAATATTAGCAAATTAGAATGATGCTAATGTTACCAGAATTTGAATCATTTGACTTATAACACCCACCCCCATGGAAGCCTGTCATTTCAACGGATGAAATTTTTCAGAAAATTATTGGACGAATAATCTTTAATTAGCACTGCTAGATTATACTAGAGCAGCCATTTTTACAGTTCCTAGTGTAGGTTTTGATCTGGGGTTGCCTTTAAATGCCTGAAGGGTGCTTAGCTCATATGCACACAAACAAAAACAGTGCTCCATGCTCTTAACTACCATCCATCAGTATCAAGCATCAACTAAAAAACAAATCAATTCTAGACTTAATTTGGAAACAAGCCATAGCACATGTAGGGTTTAGACACAACATGCAAGATTGCTACCATTCAAGTCTAAGGAAAATCATTTGCTTGAAATTAGGCATTTAAAGGCAACCCCAGATCAGGAAAATCAATTGAGACCAGGATGCATAGGTTTCTAGCATATTGCTGAGTTAATGAATACATCTAGGAGCCTCCAAACAAAATACAGTCAGTGGACACTACATTTTACAAGTACATTTTATCACAGTAAACATTTTACAATTTTATCATTAAATTTGCTGCAACAAAGTTACAAGGATATTAGTTACAGAAGCTAGAGGAATTCTTTTCCTTCTCCTTTTATTTTCTATTTTAGCAAGCACAGTTATAGACTACAGGATAGTTAGCGGTTTCATGGGCTACTCTGAGCAAGTGAAATTCTGGGAACACAGAGAAAGCTATCATTTGTCCCTCAGCACAACATAGCTAGATCCACTGGTCTTCTGAATCTTAGAAATTCTCCTCAGAATATCTGCAAAAGCTTTCTTGTCCTGCGCCAATGAACTTCCACCAGTCAGAAAACAGAGAGGAGAGAGGGAACTGAATGCATCGAATACTTTTCAGGTGATGCTACTTTATTGTCCTTCCAAAGGAGGAAGCATAAATTCTCGTTCAGTATAATGAATGAATATAGTAAGCAACAAGGAGATACATCTTCAGTCCATCCTATCTATATTATTATCCTGTGCCACCGACCCAACCATGGTTGGACTGGTAGAAGCCCCCATGTTTTATGCAAAAACTTAGCCACCCACACCCCTTAATGATAAGAAAAATCCCCTGGCATGAGATTCAGACATTCTAGAACAATTTTCTAATCACATGTTTTTCAACCTTAAATTGTGTTCATCCCATCATGGACAACACAAATTCTTAAGAGCATGCATCACCTGACTGATAATCCTAAAGAGTGATCAGCAGTGAAGCACTGGACAGCATAGTTACTAAATCATAAGCATAAAAAAGTATGGGTAATTGTAATTTGATCTAAAGTTAAACCAGTTTTAGGGGAAAAAAAATAAAAAATGCACATTACTAGCTGAAAACATGGCTTCCATAGAAAATCTTGCCACAGCACAACAAACAGGTCAGTTTTGAGTGGCAGGCAATATGAAGCAAGCTTGCACAAAGCTAAAGAAGAGCATACCTCAGGAGTCCTTAGTCGTGATTTAAACCTAGCAACCAGATCCTGTGTGGTAACTGGCCCATTTTGCAACAAAACAGCCCTGATCTCTTCTTCAGTGACAGGTCCAGTAGAACCTGATGTTGACCCTGTTTTTGATGATGGGGGTGTTACTTTAGGAGTTGCAGTACCTTTAGTAACAGGCGAGCTTTCTTCTTTCATGGCAGTTTTTACTTCCTGCTTTAAAGAGAACATTAAAGTTGATAGGAAGATTGGTTATTACAGACATTCGATAGCATAGCACACTGTTTTAGATGCATATTTGAAGAAACATCTTACATTTTCTGTCTTCACCTTCTTCACAGGTGCACCATTAGAAGATTTTGCATCTTCACCATTCAATTTTCTTTTCCCCTTGGCAGACTTGGAGGTAGAAGGGGTTCCCTTAGCAGAACCTGAAGGCGTTGGTTTTGCAGGACTAATGTCAGCGGCTTCCTCCTTCGGCACAACATCCTTCTGCTTTGGAGCCAGTACAGGAGAAATATCATCATCCATCTGATTAAGACCAAACAAGAGCACTGTAAGTGAGAGAAGATACAAAAATTAACAAGAATACCGAAGAAAGCTTTACAAGCTAATATGTCAAATCAGGCATCATATAAGTTGACTTACATCTCAGAATTAAAAAAAAAAAAATTCCACCCCTGATCACTCAATGCACTTTCATATTGGACCAGGAAAATAGAAGCAAAAAATAAAAGCAAATAGACAACAAGCACAGCAAATAAATGTTGAAAATGTTCTTAGGTTGCCAATTAAACATGCATACAATAAGCCATCACAAAAACTCACATCCTCATCATCGTCATCATCTTCTACATCTGACTCGTTTAGACCATTTGCTTTCCCTAGTAGCTTCTTCAACTCTTTCCCAGATTTACTCAGTCCTCCCTCCTCATTCTCCTCATCCTCATCATCTTCATCCTGCAAGAACATGCAAATACCTTACTGTTATTATCAGCATTAAAAAAAAAAAAAAAAACAGAAAAACCCAGTGTGCTTCTCAATAATAATGTCCCCCTTTATCAATTCAAAAAATGTGCTCCAAAATTAAAATTCCATTTCATATATCAGTCAACATTACAAAAAGTTCTGGCTAAAATCTCCACAATTTCAAACTACTTTCAGAAGAACCAAACTAGCCTAACCAGCATTACATGAATATAATAGACCATATATAACACACCAAGCAAATAGCAATATGCCAACTTGCCCAAAGAACATAATAAGTTGAGGCACAAAAGCAAGTAGTTTGGATTAGCACCAAGATAGTTTGCTCAAACAGACCTGCTTGATTTCGGGAGGAGCAGGAACTTCTGGGGCCAAATCCTCCCGTTCCTCAGGATCAATGGCGACAGCTTCATCATCATCGGTGAAAATTTCTTCATGCTCCCAATCATCACCTAAGACCATAAAATACATGTGCCTGAGGTATGAATTACTAGAAAACCTAAATTGCCATGTATGGTTTACAAAAAAAAACAATCAGTGTAAAATTCAACACAATTGAAGCTCATAGCACGCCCATTAAAAAGAACCAAAAAGCAGTGTTTAATGTGCATCAGAAAGAAGATAGTATTGATTTCAAGAAGGCAGAAAAAAAGACTACCAGACATATAAAAAAAATACCAGCAATTAAAAGAACATAAAGAAATCATTTAAGCATTTATACAAGAAATTGGCACCCACATGGAGTTTGAGCAAGAACACTCACCCTTCTCAATATCATCATCATCCATATCAAGATCACCTCCTCTTGGACCTTCTTCATCATCATCACCACCCTGTTTATTGAGTCCAAGTCTACTCTTCCTTCCAGCCTCCTCCTCTTCATCTTCCTCTCCCCTGTCCGACACATTTCCCTCATCATCATCACCACTTGCTTTCCGACGCCCACCTCTCCCACCAGCTGAAACACCCTCCTTATCATCTACCTTCTCCACCTCACCAAATGCAGCAGCTCCATTGCTTGCAGCTTTCATCATCCACCTTTCATACCCGTCCGCAGTCTTCCTCCTATTCTTCATCTTCTCCTCTGCTTCCTCCAACGTAAGTTGCTTATAATGCGCTACCTTGTTAAAGTTGTACCTATTCCACATATCATCATTACCACACCAATTACAAGCACCAAATTCGTACATTTTACAACCACCCTACCTCAAGTAAGGAACCACAAACACCAAAGTCATTAAAAATAACAATCAGACATACCATGAACCAGCAGGAATAGCAACAAACTCTTTCCCAGTCATCATCAACAGATAATAAGTCGCCGATTGCGACCCTTCAAGATGACCCTGATACTGAGACTGCCCAGTCTCATCCTCCAATAGCCAAGGCTTATTCTTAAACTTCTCCTACACAACCCAAAATCCTCAATTACAAACCTCAATACTCTATACTTAAAAAAAGAAAAACTAAAATTATGTATAAAAAAATTATTATTACCCTCAAAGCATCAGTAATCTGACGACCAAGGATTCCTTCTTTGTGCAAAGCCCATTTATTTTCCGCATTTTTTTTCTTGGAAAAACTCGGCAATCCTGTGACGAATCTTCCTATAAAATAATTCTTGTCGCTACTCGTACTCGCCCTAACATTATACTCCTAATAATCACCCGAGAAATCATAAAAAAGTGGGGCAAAAAATCAAATTTCACTCCTGAAAATCACCAAAAAATATTCGAAAAGAATGATAAAAAAATTCGAAAAAATAAACAAAATCAAACAGAGAGAGATACTGTACTCGAATCAAGCGAGTGACAGTAGCGCCACAATCGAAGCATTTGCCGCGATTCTCCGCCATTGTTTTGCCGCAAGTCAAGCAAAGAGTCATGTGCTTGCAATTGCTTCCGTACAAATCTGTGGTGCTGCCGCAACCGCTACACGACGGCTTTAACAGAAGATCGAACGACATTTCGCAGACTAATCCTTCGAGAAAGATTAGGATTTATACAAGCTTTTCAATTTATTTATTTATTCTGAAAATATTGGATTAATTAATTACTAATCCGTTGATTTTTTTTATTTTATTTTTATTTTTTTGCTTTTGGATTTTAGGATTTTGTGATTTTGCACTTCGTAGAGAGAATGATAGGGGTCAAACAGAAGGTTTCTTTATAGAGAGAGGAGACAGAAACGGCGTCGCTTGCTTTTTATCCGCCGTACTAATTTTTACCGTGCAGCCCTTTCTTAACGTGGGGATATTTTTTTCTATTCAGCTATTTTTTTAATTAGTTTTTTATGTATTTAGATTATTTTAATATTTAGATATGAAAAAAATAAAAAAAAATATTTTAATTTATTTTTAAATAGAAAATAAAAATTTACAACAATCTTAAATACATTTTTTATATCATCAGTTTTATATTTTGGAACTGTATTTTAAAAATATAAATAGTCTAAAAAAGTAAAGAATTATTATTTTTTCAATGTTTCTATATAATTTTATTATGTAAGTATTAAAAAATAAAAAATATATTTTTAAAATAAAAAATATTTTAAAAAAATATCATACAATTCAATATTAAACATTCAAAAGTTTAATTACTATATTAGAATAGATAAAAATAATTAGAACAAAAAAACATAATATTTTTTGTTTTTTAAAAAACAAAAATTTATTTAAAAACTGTTATATGTATTTTCTCTTTATCCCCCCACAATTTGTGTTTAGATTTTTTTTTTTAATTAAGACAAATATCTTTCTCGTTAATTAATAAACTAGTTGAAATAAAAAGATACATTATTATATTTTTAAATAACATAAATTGAATTTTAAAATATTAAAAAATATATATTAATGTTTTTTCTTTTTCTTTTTAAAATCTCTATATCATCTTTATAACCAAATAATTTTTTCAAGTTATTCAATTTCTTTTTTCAGTTTTATACANTTTAAATTTTTTTAAAAAAATTAAAAATTTAATAAAAAAATATAATTTGAACAGTTTTATATTATTGGATGTAATTTCTAATTTGATTACCAGATTGAACTGAAATTTTATGAATAACCTTAAAATGTATGAAATAAAATCTAATTAAAATTTTAAGATAAATATATCTTGATAGTATTAATAAAAAAAATCAAATAAAAATAAAACGACTTATTAAAAATAAAATAATTATTTATTATTAAAAAATAAAATAAATCAATTTTTTTATATGTTGCTAAATGGACAGAAATATAATAGGCAAAAAAAACAAAAAATGAGAGAAAAAAAAGAAACACGAGGGGAAATATTAAAAAAATTAAAGAAAAAAAAATAAAAAAAATTATTTTATAAACTTATAAAGTCTAATAAAGCGAAAGAAAAAGGTTTGTTTTTAATGTAATATAAAAATTTTATTTTATCCTAGTTGAAGATTTATTATAATATCAATTTATATTTAATTTTAGATGAATTATATTTCTTGAAAGTTGTGATTTTAATAATAAATTTATTTTTATTTTCATTTTAATTTTATATATTTTTAAATTTATTTTTTAATATTTTAAATAATATATTTAAATTAAAACTTTAATAGACCAAGTTACAAGAATTACATATCCGCCTCGTAAATGGGAATGATCCAAGGTTCTTTCCTCGTGCATTTCCTTCCTCTGTATCACGTGAAATGCAAAACACTACTTGAAATTTAATCCGTTGCAGGGAGATGGTTACAGTGGTGGGTTTGGCAGTTGCTCTCGCCTGAAGAATCCTCCCGTCATCTTAATGTTGGATTGCGCTGTGAGCCTACATCAGCCGATGTCTGTCTGGCAGTTACTCGAGAAGAGCTGTTGATTGTTGAAGAAGCATATTTCCTCGGGGTGGCAGGTAATTTGTTCTTCGTTGTGTATACGTTTGATGCACCAAAATCGATGTCGAGATACGTTTCAAGTTTTTTGTTGATGTACGAGCAGATCCAAAGATACCGCTTAGGCTTTTACCGTGATCTTGTGTATCCAGTAGTTGTGTTCATTGAAATCTGTAATTTATGCAACACACAGGTGTGATAGAATCTGGATCTTGTGCCTGTTTGTTTCTAACCCTTCTCTGGTAAATCAGAGCTTGGGTTTCAATGCACTGAGAATTGGGGTTTGATTTTGAGTTCTTTTCGCAGATTGGTAAATAAGAGCTTGGGTTTCTGTCTATTTTCATGCTTCGTGGCATACCTCGATCGACCTGAAGAACACAATGCACCATGTTGAATCTGACCAGAGATTCTTTATCCCCACATGTTTCTGAGCAAACTTTGAGGATAATGTTGGGAAAAGAAAGGCGCTGTAATCTGAAAATCTGTAACGGACATAGAACCAGACCATCAAATTCAGCTTCCATGAATTAAAGATTTCAAAGGTAACAATATTTTAAGAACATCTTGTTGTTGAACTCACTCATTCTTCAAAGAATCTCTCATGTATTAAATTTGAATCTTATATAATGAATAAACAAATCTTACTAATACCTTTTATTACAGATACAATTGTTACTATATTTCAATAACATTAACATGTGACGGCATTTTCATATATGTTTTCTATATAAAAAATCTTAATCACAAATTTTATATATATATATATATTAAGAATTATCTGTGTAATCAAAACAAATTATTAAATCTAATTCCTAACTGATTGAGTTAACCAACTAAATATGTGTTCTAGATTATATATTCAATTAAATTTGATAATTTTTTATTTAATTATATAATAATAAAAATAAATATTTATAAAATTAAAAACCAGACTTTAAGTTGACTTTCCTAACATGTCCCTGTATTTGTTTCAGGTAGGCTTAATAAGAATGAAAAATAAATTAAATAAAAAAATAAAATAATTAAACTAGTTTTATAGGCCAATCCACGTGGCAGCAAAAAAAAAAGACAACTGCGGAACATGCAAATAGGCTTGGCTCACTTATTAACTCTTTTTTATTTTTAATTATTAGAGGTGAATGACGTGATAAATAAAATTCATGAATATCAAAATTTATTTTTTTAAATAATATCAAGAAAAAAATAATATCCAAGTAAAAAACTTTTCGTTGAATGAAACTTACATATATTAAGATCATTTTGTTTCGCAGCTAGAAGTGGTGATAGCTGAAACTTTTTCTATTTATTTCTAGAATCTAACATATTTTTCTCTTTTATTTTTTAATTTAAGAATTAAAAAATAACAAAAATTAAATTTTATATTAAAATTAAATTTTAAAAATCTTGATGGACTATAACAGTATCATTGGAAAAATAAAAGGATGAAAGTGATTTTTTATGCTAAAACTTTGAAATTTCCACCATTTTATTCACCTTCTTCACCCTAGTCCTTTGTCTTTTAATTTTATTTTTTTCTTAACAATTTAACTTAAATGAGCCTTGAATATTATCTTTCAAGGGCTAAATAAAATAAAAAATAATGGAAAAGAGCTTATTGCATAATGAGTTCACAATACATACATTGATTGTATGTCTACAGTTCAGCTCCTATATAAAGAAAACACCACATATTTTAGTGTTTTTTTTATAATAATATACAAAATAATTAAAGTGATCATGATGATGTTGTTGTTTGTTTAGGGCATAGGCCAAACGAGAGGGATGGTTGTCCGTTTAGGACATCCTATTTGTTTTGTTAAGCTTGTATGAAAATCCTTGTCCCTGAAACCTTTAATAAAATATTGTATTATTTTTTTATTAATTTTTTTTAAATTTAAAACTATTTATATTACTTTATATCTAAATTTATTAATTAGAATGAGAATAATGATATTCAAACTTATAACCATTTTAATTATCAAGTATTTTTTTTTATCTTGTGAGAAAATATAATTATTCTCAATAATTACTCTACATTATATAAGAAAATTTCATGCAATTAAGATGTATAAATATATTAGATTAACCGGTAAACACACAAAACAAAATTCCATATAAAACACATAATCTTCATCACTCGTTCCTGTATAAAGGCCTTATTTTTGCAAGGGTGCGTGTGATGCCCAAACACTTCAGTCGTGTACACCTCAAATTCAATATAAAGTTTCTACTATTTCATCACAAACGTTATAGAAATCAACCACGGAATCAAAAGCACTTCCATTTGCCCAAAAAGCATGTCCGTTTGTCAAAAGCAAATCATGGGTCCCCTGCTAAACGGCAAGATCATTCAAGAAAAAGAATCAAAACGTTAGCCCACAAACAATCCTTGACATTATTACAAGATTTTCCAAAACCTTCCGTATAAAATCTCACTCTCATCTCACACTCCCTGACCGTCTTTTCTTCTTTCTCTCTTTCTTTCTTTCAAGGTTGAGGACATGAACCCATCCAGCAATTTCAGCTACTTCTCTTCCTCCACCACAACAGTCACTTACTCCTTCCATAATGACCATAATACCCCTACACAAACCATTGAAATCCCCATGAAGCCCCCCTCCCCCAAATCCACCACCCAATCAAGCACTGCCACTTCTGCTGCCACCAAGATCCAATCTTGCTACAGGACACATATGATCCGAACCCTTTACAAGAAAATCTCAGCTGTTAATTCTGAAGCTGATCAGTTACAAAACCAAATCCAACGGCAGGAAACAGTGGATGCAATTAGAAGCAGTGAGAAAGAAAAGCTGGGAATGAATGAGGCCTTGATGAGCTTGCTTCTAAGGCTCGATTCAGTACCGGGGATTGATCCAACGGTGAGAGAAGCAAGAAGGAAAGTCAGCCGTAGGATTGTGGGGTTGCAGGAAATATTGGACTCAATATGCGAAGCAAAAGTTGGTGCTGATGGTGGTGACTATTGTGGGTGGCAGTGGGACCCTTATGGTGGCTGGGATATGGTGTTAGAGGAGATGGAGGAGGAGATTTGTATGGAGAGAGGCGGTGAAGAAATGGAGAAGTTTTGTGCTCAATATCTTGGGTTTAGATGCTTGCAGAGATTTTTGAAAGAACCATGAAAGAAAGATTGGAACTTTTGATCTTTTTGTGCCTAAAGATCAAAACTTTTACTTGTACAAGTGAGTGATGATCATAAATTATTTTGTTTCTTCGTTGATTGAAACTCTTTGAATTTTATTTTGCTATCTCTGTGTATAGAAACAAAAGTTAACTACTGAACTTGTATCATAAACAAAAGTTAACTACTGAACTTGTATCATAAACAAAAGTTTGCTTTGTTAATTACCAGAAACTTGTATCCCTCCTCCTCACAAAAACAATGAATGATTCCACTAGAAAGATAATTTATTGATCCTAATTTTATGAGAAGGGAAAATATGACTCAAAACATGTTGAACAACTACTCAAGATTTTGTAATTAGCACTTGAGATAACAATTGATTGACTACTTAAAAACATTCTTTCTTTCTTTCTTTCTTTTTCCCCTCAAATGAAGAACTTCTATGAAATGTCTAGTGTATTTTGATATTTCCCTGTGAAAACTAATTATTTCTTTGAAATTTAAATAGTTAATTACGTCCGAACAATTGAATTCATAAAAGATTTCTACCTGCTTTTTATTTCATTTGAACTGGAAATAATATATAGTTAATAAATAAAATTAACATGTACCTTTTAATTTGAGTGGATGAATGGATTGGTCTATAATCAATAAAATATGTTATTTATTCAAATTTGAGGTTAAATTTCTTAAAAAATATTTTTTTTGAATCTTAAATACAAAATGAATAATACATTTGTAACAAGTATAATCAATTTTTAGA
Source organism: Populus ilicifolia (assembly GCA_015708895.1). NCBI lineage: Eukaryota > Viridiplantae > Streptophyta > Magnoliopsida > Malpighiales > Salicaceae > Populus > Populus ilicifolia. Next base: position 151,571 of record SRLM01002186.1, on the reverse strand, counting down.
ACCGGAAATGCAAGAAAGCTGACCGGAGAATAGCTCTGCTTCCGCCGGAGAAATATCAACATTCAACACAAATTGTCATGGCAGCAAGTATAAAGCCTGTTGTAATTTTCCGGTTCCTCATATTGACAGCAACAAAGAGACTCTGTCGCCGTTGCCAAAAGCTTAATAGAGCCACTGACAAAAACATGTGATTTTGTTGGTTGGTTTTGTTTCCGATATTTATTTTATTTAGATGATTGAAGGCCGCAGCATTCAATCATTTTTATTCTTTTAAATTAATATTTTTTAGATTATTTTAATATACTAATATTAAAAATAATTTTTAAAATATAAAAAAATATTAATTTAATATATTTCCAAAAAAATAATTTTAAAAGTAAAAGTACAGTGACCAGACTCCCAAACCCAGTCATTGATCGCCGACGCAATCTCGGTGGCTTTTGTTTGTATCCTTAATTACCGTGAACACAGAATAAAAAACATATTTCAGTGTCATATTTTCCCAATGGAGAGACAAAAGACTGAATCCATTCCTAGGAATACTCATGCTACTTTCTCTTTTTTACCTTATCTTCAACAACAGTAACGGCAGCCTCAGTTTTCCCGTATTTTTATGGCAACCCAAGATGGGATTTGTCTCAACCGACTCCACTCAATTCATCATCATCAATGATGGTGATGATCATGGGGAATCAGCATTTTATGATAATGGGTGGAATTCATAGTGGTTGATGATGGAGAGTGTGTAGAGTTCATCAAGATCAAAGGTTTCTGAGATGCTTAAGAGAGGATCTCAAATGGGGTTGACTGTTTGCAGGACTTCGGCTTTCAGTGATGGTCATGGGCCTGATGCTTTGCAGGTCTCTCCTGGTGTCTTCAACGAAAGGGTCTTCAAAATAAGTTACAAACTTCTTAAGGTTGTAAAAATTAAGATTTTTGCTTTCGAACTGGCTGTCAGATCTTGGAGGGGAGGTTAAGTTTAATGAATGGCCTCGATTGTGTGGTTAAAGGCTTATGGGCTTTTCAATGACATATAAAGGAACAATCTTGAAGCAGCTTTGGGAACTATTTGTGTTTAATGAAGGTATTTGTCTGCAGGGATTGGACTCTGTGATGGTTGAAGCAAGAAGGAATCGTATAAGGTTAATTCTCAGTCTGGTGAATAACCTGGTTGCATTTGGTGGAAAAACTCAGTATGTGACGCGGGCAAAGGAAGCTGGAGTTAATGTCTCTTCATCAGATGACTCATTCTTTTCGAACCCAGTTATTAAAGATTACTTCAAGGCTTATATTAAGGTGAGATGCTACGTTTCACACCTCCAAGGCTGAGTCATTGGATTTTAATCAATGGCATGGAATTATTATTTTTTACATAACAGGCATTATTTGATTGTAAAATGAATGGGAACATTGAATATGAGTGAGTTTTGTGACAACTCTATTTGTTTAAGTTAATTAGTGAACTTACATGATGTGTTATAACTTACCATCTGAAATTTGATTGTGCATCATCTGCTAGATCAATTTAAGCTAAAATTATTGCTGTATTAGGATGTAATAGAAATGAAATTTCACAAGAGTTGACATTCAAGATTTGGGACTTGGCAATCTATGCTTCTTTCTGCATTAGGATAATCTCTTGGCTGCAAATTTCTGTTATGCATTTTCCAGGCAGTTGTGAAGAGAAAGAATTCATTAAGTGGAGTTAGGTACTCTGAAGAACTGGCAATTTTTCGCTTGGGAGCTCATGTAAGTGATGGAGACATTGCGCCGAGGAAACCAGTTCTTTTCACAGAAGTCGGCTCAAGTCGGCACGTGGATGAGAAGGGAGTGTTTGACAGAGATGTTTTGTCAAAAACGGTGTATGATAAAATTTATGAATCCGTAAAGAAGAGGCGGGCTGGTGCCTTCATCTGGCAGTTACTAGCTGAAGGCGTGGATGGATACAGTGATAATTTTTCTTTCGTGCCCCAAGATTATCCTTCAACCTATAAACTGATAAATAATAATCATGTAGGCTGCAAAGTATTTCTGCAAAAAGCTAAAGACAAAGAAAGACTCAACAGAAGGATCCTTGCTTTGATCAGTTGTAAATGAGAGGAAATGAAACACAGAAACTGTAATGTTTGAGGTGGGAAGAAGTTTTCGGAGTTGAATACGAGGTTTTATACTGTTCTTGGTATGTGAGGCTCACAAGATATATGCTTGAAATGAAAGATCATAAAGAAGAAACTGTGAGGGCGATTCAGGTTCTATCAATTCTATCCAGATTCAAGAGGAGGAAATGGCCTTGTTTCTGTATTCGAACAGAGTGAATATTGATCTATGTGGGCACATGTGCGACTCTTGAGAAGGGCTCCTTCGTCCTTGCATTATATATTTACTTGAAATAGAAAGAACAGAAGAAGAAGAAGAAAGTGTACAGTGATCAAGATTTTGAGCACTTATATTCAGATTCTAACTATGAGTCGATCTTTTAGTGTTCAAGATTTTGAGTATTGAGTTGACTGAGTTGCAATATAATTTGTGCAGTTTATGGCCATAGTTGTAATCAATTGTATACCAACATCAAGTGTTTGATAGTTTGATTTACTATCGATTTGCCTTTTTTTTTTCTTTTAAAATTTGCATTGTTATTTTTTATTTTGAGGTTAATGGCTTAATATATATATATATATATGTATATGTATATGTATATGTATATGTATATAAAATGAAGTAATTAATGGATATATTTAGCCATTAAGCCTTTATTTTGTAAGTAATGGATGGGAAATTTGAAGCATGGAGACAACAAGTGATACATATACAATGTACATGTAGAGCATGAACTTTCCTAATTTATGCTTGACAGATACAACATGCCTAATGATAACAATATGTGTTTCTCACGATGAGCTTGATCGAAAAACACATCTGCAACTCCTTCTATGGCAAGTAACAATGGCTTTGAGCTTTTGAGAGTGCATTGGTAACATCATGCATGGTTGGCCGAAAGTTAGGATTGACCTTGAGGCATGAAAATGCTTGCATCACTACAGACACCACTTCCTTTTCGATCCCTTGAGCTGCAGGAGGGGGCAGACGTGGATCTAACACATTCTTTAGCTCTATCTCTTGTTGATCAGAGGATGATTGCAGCGTGGAAATAAGCTCATCTGGATGCTTTCCCATTACCATTTCGAGAGCTAGAACACCAAAGCTATAGACATCACATTTTTCAGCCATCCTCGTTGTATAAGCTAGCTCTGCAGCCCACAAGATAAGAAAATCTGTAATCTTAATTGCTGAATCATGAATTTCTTCCAAGTGAAACAGGAAAAGAATAAACGAGGACTACGGTGTGCGAAAATCTTACCTGGAGCAATGTATCCGCAAGTGCCGGCAACTTCTGTCCAATTTGAGGAATTAGGCTTCAGAAACCTGGCTGTGCCGAAATCGGAGAGGTAGGCTTTGAATTCATTGTCCAATAGAACATTTTTGCTTGATATATCTCGATGAATGATTGGAAGTCTGCAGTCATGATGCAAGTAGAATAAAGCATTTGCTATGCTTCTCACAATTTCCACCCGCTTGCTCCAGTCTAACTCTTCAGCTCGTATGTCATTGCTTAGGGCATCCCTTAAGTTTCCCCCGTCAATGTAGTCGTAAACAAGGAACTTGTTTGGTCCACGAGAACAAAATCCATAAAATTTCACTATGTCCCTGTGCCTGATTTCTGCCAGCACTTGAATCTCATTCCTAAAACTTTCCTCTGTGACCTCCTCATCATCCAGGGACCAAATTTTCTTTACAGCAAGTGCTTGTCCTGATGGCAATTCTGCTTTGTAAACTCTTCCAGTTCCACCCATCCCTATACAATACTCATCATCAAAATCATTGGTAGCTCCAATGATGTCTTCGTATGCAATCTTCCCATCATAATTCAATAATGAAAATACATTCCTGCTGTTCGAGACTGTTGCATCCTTCCCTTTCTTTCTCGCTTTTGATCTTCGTGTGAAAATGAAAGAGACAACCACCAAAGAAATAAAAGAAAGTACTCCAAACAAAAAGGTGCTGAAAATGATCAATACCTTGTGGTTTTTGCTGGGAGTACTATTTTTCAGTGATGTGATTCTGCAATGCGGCAAATCTTTTGTATCACCGCATAAATGTTTGTTGTAGCTATATGTCTCTGGTGGAGCAAGGCGAAAAAACTCACCATCAGGAACCGGACCTTCCAAGTTATTGTGTGAAAAATCAATGGAAGTTAAGGCAGTCATCTTGCTGAATGAAGGAGGAATGGAACCAGAGAACATATTGCGTGAAAGGTTCAAATTTTCCAACATGGTCAATTTTCCAAGCTCTGAAGGTATCTTGCCAGAAAGTAAATTTTGACTAAGATCAAGAGAACCATGCAAGGCAAGATCGCCAATCTGAAATGGGATAGAACCATTGAAGTAATTTGAAGATAACAGAAGGCTATTCAATTTCAGGCATTTAATAAGTTGTGGTGGGATAGGCCCCATCAGTTTGTTGGCTGAAAGGTCAAGTTTGTCAAGACTGGAAAGTCCTCCAATCTCACAGGGAACCCGACCGGAAAGTTGATTGTTGCTCAAGTTAAGGTTATTCAGAGTCGATAATCTCCCCAAATCTTTTGGTATCTCTCCAACTAGCTGGTTTGAAGATAGGTCAAGCACACCTAGTTGTTTCAAATTGCCAAGTTCACCAGGAATGTTACCGGTGATTGCATTCCCAGAGATCTTTAGCTGAGTGAGATTTTTGCAGCCACCCCAGTTAGGGGAAAGCACCCCCTTCAATCTGTTGTAGCTCAATTCAATGTAATTGAGATTCGGATACACCCCAAAGTCTTGGTCTAAATTTCCTGTGAGTTGGTTATTTTGGAGTCGAACTCTAACAAGGCTTGTGCAGTTTCTCAAGCTTTTCGGCACTGGACCTCTAAAGTTGTTATGAGCTGCAGTGAATTTTTGAAGTGGAGCTTTTTGACAGAATTCTGGCAAGGAACCAGAGAAGTTGTTCCCACTAAGAAGAACTACATATAGAGAGAGATTTGCTAACCCTTTAGGCACTGTACCTGAGAGTTGATTGTAAAACAACCGCAAATCGTCTAGCTTCTCGCAACTAAGCAAACTACGAGGAAAGGGTCCTGAAAGTTCATTCTGGTGTAAAAACAAAGTGGTTAACTCACTCAGGTTACCAAAAGATGGAGGGACAGGACCGCTAAGATGGTTGACATGTAAAGCCAAAGCTTCTAAACGTTTGAGATTTCCTATTTCAGAAGGAATCACACCATGAAATCGATTATTTGCCAAAGCTAGCTCTTTGAGATTTGTAAGATGCCTAATTTCTGGTGGAATCATTCCTGTGAAATTGTTGTTCTGGAACTCTAGATATTGAAGCTTAGTCCAGTTGGAGAATAAACGTTGGTTTAGCTCACCACTGATCATGTTATTTCCCATGTAGAGTAATGAAATTTGTGTGAGGTTAGCAAGTGAAACAGGAAGAAAACCGGAAAGATAATTCATTGAGAGATTAAGGTAGGCTAGTTTTGAGAGCATACCAAGCTGTGGTGGAATGTGCTCTGTAAGATTGTTGTCACTAAGATTGAGTGAAACAAGGCTAGGAAATGAGGAGAAATCTAAGTTACAGAGATTACCTCCAAAGAGTGCACCTTGTAGGTTTATTGATGTAATGCTGCCATCTTTGTTGCAAGAAATTCCAAACCACTTGCAGTGGCTATGGCTATGGCTGGTCAAGCTCCCATTGTTCAGCTCCAGGGTCCAGGACTGCAGAGAGGATTGATTGAGGGTTTCTTTCCATCTCAGAAGAGCCATAGCTTCTGCATTCGGCTTTGCTTGAACATATGACATTAGACACCAAAAACTGAGCAGTTCAAGCAGAGACAAACATTTGCTGGAGCAGGCCATGGTTGAGGTGTGTGTAGTACTTGTAATTAATGAAGCATATACTTATAAAACCATTCATGCACCTTTCTTTATGCAGGCAGTGACTCGAAATCTAAGTAAAAAATGTGTGTGGTGTTACAAATTAAAAGGCAGGGATAATTTATTAACTAGATATCCATGATAAGGTTTTATTAGTTATTATTAATTATATTGTATTACATTAAAACAAATCATAAAAAAAGAAGAAGAAGAAGAAGAGAGACTTCATTCCATATAAGGAAATGATTTATTTCTAATTAAAATTCTTTAACTCCATATAAGAAGATTATTTATTTTTTTAGTTAAAAATACTTACACTCCATCTAGGAAAGGATTTGTATTTTTTATATGACATTCAAGACTAATATGTTAAGTCAACTATAAAAAGATACAAGCTAAAACATTAATATAATTTCTTCAAACTTAAATTAATTTGTCTTTCTGTTATATGTTTATTTTTGAATCACAAAGGCTTTTAAATAATATAATATAATCATATTAAATCACTCATTACCTATATATTATTACCTTATTGACACTAAATTTTGGCTATGAAAACTCTAAAAATACTTAAAAATAGGTTAAACAAAAGCCAGTGATTGAATCCTAAAATAATAAAATTGAATAAAATTTATTAGATTATACCAAAATTACATCAAGATTTAGAGAATTATAAAATTCATTGGATTTGAAACTAATAAGATTATTTGGCTTTAGATTAAATGATTTGTATGTTTTAATAGAATCTACAAATTTTCCAAAAGACTCCTTAATCAAAACGTCGTATAAAATTTATATATTTGACTATATCTTCAATATATATATATATATATAGCTCACATATATAGATTTTATTTCAAAAAACTTTTAGACAAAAGTTACACGACAATATAGTTTTGTTTGGAGTAGATGCTTTTGTTTTATAATATCAAATTAATAATATTAATATATGATATCTAATTTCTTTATCAGGTTTTATTTTTTTTAGAGGTTTTTCAAGAGTTTTCAATTATATATATTACTAGAAATAATTATCAAATAAAAAAATAATTTAAGAAAAATTACATTAAGATTCGCCATATATTTAATTATATTTTTTCATCATAAAATCAAACAAATTTTATTTTTAAATAATAATGACAATATGAGTGTTTTTTTTAATTGAAACAATTGCTTACGTAGATTGTAAGAAAAAAAAAAGAAACTCTCTTTATCCTTTTAATCATACAAAAATTCTAAAGATATTTTTATTAGCTCATATATATATATATATATATATATATGAGCTTTGTTTTTCAAACTATTAACTATTAAATCAATTCATGAAAGATTAGTAAAAAAAAAACTAATATTAAATATATAGTTAAATAATACATGTGCAAAGCAAGTGAAAAAAAGAAAAACTAAATATTGCTTTAAAGTTAGGGGGGGCATTAATATATTTTCTTTGTTAGAGTTCAATGAACGGTTGAATCAATTTTTAAGAGTCATTTTCTTGTTTAAATTTATTTAATATTTTAAATTAACTTTTAATTTTTTATTTTATAGAACTTAATAATATTTTTTATTTTTTAAAAATATTTTTAATATTAATATATTAAAATGATCTGAAAATATTAAAAAAATATTAATTTAAAATAAAAAATAAAAAAATTTAATTTTTCCAAAAATATTTTTAAAACATAATATCAAGGTGAATACCATACACATTATATATATATATAATGTGTATATGTAAAAGCATCCTCCTCCAGGGAAGAATTATTGGGGTTGTCTGGAGGCATTATCTACGGCCATTAATATATTCAATTTGTTTTATTGAATTTCAAATGATCAAGATCTTTTGATGTTCTATTCAAGTTCATCTATCTTCCATTTCTTCTTAGCACTGTCTCCATTCACACTAAAAGCATTGACATTGTGGACTTCTCGAAAATTAGTCTGTGGAGCACACGAACCAAAAAAACAAAAAGGAAAGCGATTCTTCGATGCATAAGACCATTTGGTGCCGGTCGTAACTGGACAGGGGATTCTTATCGGTGTTAGGAATGGTCTTTTCTTGTGTTGGCATTGTAACTGGTCATCTCATTCATCTTATCAAGCAAGCCAGACTTACTCGAATGCAAGTGAAAGTGCTACTCTAGCGTACCAAAAACTTTTAGTTGGAAATTAAGCTCAATACAAGAAGCAAGTTGACACAGCTAGGAAGAAGGAAATTAATTGATGTGCACAAGCTGATACAGTAGTAAATAAAAAAATTCAAGCCCTGATGTTCCATAGAAGTAGATAGCTTGTACGCCGGTCTTGAACGGCATTAGTTGCCATCTTTGGGTTTAAGGAAGGCAGAATGGAAGTTGATTAGGAAGTCTAGACAAACTTGTGGTTACAACTTTCAACTCGGATTTTGTTGGTCTCTTGTTTCTCTCAAGATGTTTCATTTCGATCCTCTCTTTATCAAATTTAGAAAAAGATAGGATGATACAAATCATTACCCAGCCCCATTAAGTATAAAAGCAAAAATACACTTTGATCCTTAAATTTTATGATTGTTTGATTAGGTCCAAAAACAAAACTCTCCTTGTAGTCTTGAACCTTTTTTTTTTTTTTTGATAAGCAATATTAAAATGCCATAAAGAGAGGCAAAAATGAAACAAAAATGTATCTGCATAATCTATTAGTCGGAAGATAACATGAACTAAGAAAGACTGCATCACCAGGAAAATCAAAGCCAAGTCACATAGTCACAACTTCTGGTCACACTTTCTTTTGCAAAACCATCAGTCATATGGTTGGCTTCGTGCAGAACATTAGAAAAAGACACGGAGCCCAATTGTGAAGAAAATCTAGATGCAAGGAGAAAAAGCTCATGAAATCTCTAAGACTTATTGGAAGGCTTATTCATCAAGTTAACCACAACAACATAATCATATTCAAAGATGAACTTTACTCCAATAAAATCATATGAAGAGAAAAAAGCAAGAGCCAAGCCTTTATGATTGCAAAGAACCCTTTCAATACCAGCAAATCTATGTTTTCCAATAGAAGAACCATGAACATTCCATTTTAGCATATGAGATTTAGGGGGAGACCATTAAATAGGAGCTCTAGCACTCTTGTTATTTAACCATTGAACCAAACCATCAGCAGAGAGTAACAAAATCGAGAGCACAATTTTTTTTTAAATCAAATAATAAAGCTTAATCCATATACAAAGTCTTAATAAACATTTAATAGTTTTACAGACATACCCAATTTATCGGTGTAAGATTACAACTTTGTCGGTAAAACTAAATTGCCAGCGGAAATAGTCCATCGACATAACATTTGTCAGTAATTTCACATTTTATTGCTAACAAAAAAATAAAATATTGATAGTTTTAGAGACAGAAAATGCGCACTAGAAAAAAAAAATCCCTTTAGAAACATACCAACAAAAATATTCTATCGGTAATCGTGGCATATGTGGTAAATATTTTTCAACTCTCAATAAAATATTGACAGACTGTATTCATTGGTATAAGCGTCTTTTTCAACTCTCAGTAAAATACCGATGAACTATTTCTATTTGTAGAGACGTTGATGTTTGTGGAATTTTCAGTAAATATTTTTCAACTCTCTGTACAATACTGATAGATTGTTTACGTCTGGAAATATGTTGATAGTGTTTTTATTTTTAAAAATATTATTTAGAATAAATAATATAAAATTATATAAATTAATAGTAAAAAAACTAATTATGCAAATAAAATTGTATTAAACATAAAAAAATGTAAAAATAAAGTTAAATAATATTCATCCAAATATTGATTACAAATTTAAAGTGTTTCCAAGAAAAATTAAATTAAAACAATGATGGAATTGAAGGAGGAGAAGGAGGAGGGGGAGGAGGTTGGTTGTTTCTGGCACCAAATGGCCAAAAAGATGGTGCATATGGATCACCCATGGATCACTTATCTGTGATCAAATCTCCATGACCATTTGGCAGAGTTGTTTATAATCCGCCAAGAGGCACTTATATTGTTGTTGTCAAGCCACAAACTTCTTAAATTGGGTGCCAGATACTAATTGGGAGCTCCCAACGGTTGAGACACTGTGAGTCTATGAGTCGTCCACAAGTTCTCAGTCGTAGTGCTGGAGAGCCCGTAGACATGATTTTTATTAGGTCTACCAAATGATCTTACCTCCATTCATAAATCTAGATTGAAATCTGGATAGGTCGAAGAATTGTCCTCATATCTCTCCCTCAATCAGCTATTATAGGTCTCCTTTTTGGCAAACATAACATGAAATGTTGAGCACAGTTGTCAACAAATTGTTGCACTCCTTTTTGGCAATCTTCACTCTACACGTGTGTCTCTATAAATAGCTCCATTGAACTCAACTCACGTCCAAGAGACAGCCTGTAAGAAAAAAAATTAATTAAGTAACAATAATTTAATTAATTATATATTTCATTTAAATTAATATTACAATCCGTTTTGCATATACAGCAAATAGAATGGAGCCGCCAATATACATGGTTACCAAACCATAAATTTGTTTGTTCTGGTTGTTGGCACCGTACTATGAGCATCATGTGAACTGCTTAAATGTCACGTGTTCAATATCTTATGGCCATATATCCCGCGAGATGTATGGTGGTTTGAAATCCCTTCAAATCACCATGTCATTTCAGCCTTGTAAACCATTATCTCTTACGTATTTTTTTGGCTTTTTTTTATGATTCATACCAAAAATTATGTAACCTACTTTTATATTGACAAATAAGATTTTAAAACAATTTTTTTAAAAAAAAATATCGAATTATTTTTTATATTATTTAATTGCCGCGTGATTTTCTCATATCCTCTTCGCAATATTATCAAGTGCGTTGTCCCACTAGAATTTATGTTGTGAATAAATACTTCATTAAAAATAAAAAATAAAAATTTATTTACAATTATAATAACAATTTATTAAAAATAAGATAGAAATTAAAAATTAATAATAACTTGAAATCTTCGAAACCATGCATTGATATAAGTTCTCCATTCAAGATGTTTGAAACACGACTCCATTGAAATAATAGAATTTTCATTAATGATTTAAACACCAATGATATTACTCGGGAAGTCTTAATATTTGTGAATCTGAAAATAAATTAAATTAATGAAATATTGATTAGTGTTATTCATAAATTATGTTATAATTAAAAAAAAAACTAAAACCAAAACAAACTTGGAAGGTCATCCTTCCAATATGTCTCGTACTTGCGGGTGAATTGATTCCATTATGAAGGAACACTGTTTATGGCTGTGAAACCACGCTGGAATAGGCTGCATCGCGAGTTGGCCCAAGTGTCTCTTCATGATCAACACGTAAAAACATATTATCCTCATTACTAGAAGAACTAGCTACAACTATATATGAGCGATGAGCTGTTGATTTTGTTCTGCATATATGCACAATTTTATACGAATAATTACATAATTAAATTTAATTATTAAAAAAAATTTGGCAGCACCTCCCTTATACTATAAACTACCCAAAGTTTTCAAACCTACAAATATTGAAATAGCCACAAATCAATTGACCCCATTCAAAAATCTTATATATAACCTAACATCTATACAAGTAACAATTAAAATTAATGGAAATAATTAAACATATATCATGCAATGATAGAATAAAATTGAGATAAAATAATTAAATTTAATCTTATATATTCAATTACTAATTACAAGGTAAATTCAACATAACAATTAAAATTTAACAAAGTATTCAATTAGTATGGCAATACAAACAATAAAATATATTAAACAAATTCAAAAAAAAAACTATAGACTTTAAGAGTGAAAAATGCTTACCTTAATAATGTGGTTATTTCAAGACTTTATCTACATTATAAAAAATACACCAAAACAAAAAACACGTTAAAAATACCAATAACTAAAATAAAAAAACAATAAATAATAAAATCATTAAGTATATTAAATGAAAATACATACCTTTTAATTGTTAAAGATAGAACTAGAGATTACAAGCCAAAAAAACAAAAATTGAAGCAAATGAGAGGGGAGAAAACAAAAACAAGAGAATTATGAAATGAAAAGGGGGAAAACTGAACTAGAGGGTTGGTTGTTGAAATTTATATTGCAGTTTTACCGATGGGCAATTTAAATAATATTATTTTAATTATTCCTTCAGCGAATTTTCAAAAGTCTGTCAGTAAATTTTGAATTTCGCATTAAAATTTTTAAATGACTGTCTATCAAGGCTAAAAAAATATATTTAAAAGAGTTAATTGGTCTCTCTTTAAGTAAATATTTTCTAAAATTTTTGATAGAATCTCCTTTGTATTTTCAATACTAAGTTATCGACTCAAAATCAAAATCTGTAAATAATAACCACAAACTCATCCTAGCATAAATAAATATCGCAACTCCACTAAACACATCAATTTCCATATCCCCTATAGTTTTATTTTTATAGTTAACATTGCATGACTTCATATACAATATTTAAAACTAATTTATTTATAATAACATTAATTTCTTAGGACACAAACACATTCAAATATAAATACAACAAAATTATATTACTAGTTAAAGTAAAGGCATTGTTCTTAATTAGATACTTGGCAAAATAATAGTTTAAATATTTTAAAATTTCTTAACATACATGTAATATAAAATATAATATCAATACTTCTAATACAAAAATTAACTTAAATAAGGATTTTTCATTTATGCTTTTACTTTCCAGCTTAAGGGTGTGATGTACCTAACAATATATTTATATAACATGTAAACATTTGATAATGACTAGAAAATTTATACTTATTAATAATACACAATATAAATAAGGGCTATTTGAAGCATGCACAATAATATATGCACTAACTCATTAAATGAAGTACTTATTGTTAATATATTAATTTAATTTAATTTTTATTTTTTGCCAATCCTTTACTAGATAACTTCTTCATTAACTAGGATACAATTTTTTTCAAGTTGTCTATTAATTAGTACATAATATCTGAAGTTCAAGTAAGAAACAAAAGGAAAATAGTTCAACAAATGTGCTCATTTCAAGAGGGCATTATTTCCATTAACCAGAAAATAATCTTTCCACATGTCTATTTAACATGGCATTATTTCTAGTAACCAGGAAATAATCTTTCGGCTTGCCCATTTATTTAACAGGGTATTATTTCTATTCCTTTTATTTTATAATTTCTATACTAAAATTACAATCAAAGAAAATTTCTTTCTAAAATACTAAATTAAACAATTAATTTATTATAGGGTATTTAACATCATCCGGTGTTTGTGGGTGTGAAGTGGCACCCTGTTATTGATTAGGTCTTGTGACCTCTTCTGCACCAACATAAAAATCAACATGTCAATTATTATTCATAAGCAAATAATAAAAGTTTTATTTCATTTTAAGGATAAGAAAAATAAAATTCTTCTTTTTAACCCTTTATCGAAATTAACTTTTTAATTCTCCAATAATCCACCCCTTTATCGAAATTAACTTTTAATTCTCCAATAATCCACCCGATTCATCTAAAATCACTCTTTTACATTAACAAAATCCAAGTCAAAATTCTTTTTCTTCTTTTCATATGCTATGGCCAAAATTCATTCAAGGAAAAAGGGTAAATATTTTATTTTTGTAACATCCTTCACCATTCCATTTATTAACATTTATAAGCCCATAAATTCTTACAATTCCTAAACAATTGCATTAAATTCTTCAATCTCCCAAAACTTTTCCTTTTGCCGAGACCAATAACAAAAAAAGAGGGAGGGGTTTGTTTTTTTCAATTCTAAATTAAACACTTACTCATTAATAATTTATGCTTCCTAATATAGCTTCAATCATAAATTGCATCATTTCAATATAGTTAACACCATAAATCCTTAAATTTACATAATTAAAGCAATTTAATTTCTTCATCAAAACATAAAATTATAACAATTAATCATTCTAAAGATGTTCTTCAACTTACTTGGTTAAAGATTCAAGGAATAGATGCAAGAAAAATTCAAGTTTCCTTCTTCTTCCTTTTTAAACCCTAGCTTTAGATTATTTTTTTTCAAAACAAGTTCCAAGCGTTAAATCACCTCTTAATTTTATTTTTTAAGTGTTAATCACTTTAATTGCACTTATATATATATATATATAATTTGCAAGGAACAACTAAAAATCACACAAATTCTTTCCCTCTCTTATGACCCCTAGCTATCGGCCAAGTAAAGAAAAAAAGAGGCATTTATATACTCCCATCTTTTAAATTTGAACATTGACCTCTTGTGTTTAGCATTTTTGAAATTTGTTCTCATCATTTCTTTCTCAATAAATTAAGGTCTTATAACTTTTTTTTGTTTAATTTTGTCCCTCCAAACGCTTGCTTACTATTTATTTATTTCTCTATTATTATTATTATTGGTCGAGTTAGAATATAATCAACTTTTACACCCTTCATAATTTTGCAGTCCATTTGCAATTACATGCGGTTAGAGATGCATTAATACCCCCTTTGAAATTCTCACGATTTGTCGGTGAGTTTATCGGTAAATGTGAATTACCGACAAATACCGATGAACCATATTCATCTATATCAACGTCAATGATTATGGCATTTACAGTAAATATTTTGCAACTCTTTATAAAATACTGACATATCTTATCTACCTATATAAGCATCGATGATTATGGTATTTTTAGTAAATATTTTTTCAACTCTTGGTAAAATATTTTTTCCATCTAGAAATCTATTAGTTATATTGCATTGTTCATGACAAATTATGTTTGTATCACTTATTTTTCCTCTTGCAAACACTTAAATTACAAACTAACCATACAGAATAATAACAACAGTGAACAATTATCAAATTAATATTTCATGTTACAAAATAAAAAAATTACTTTACACTTTTATGTTATGATAATTAGTCATAGTTTTCTTCTTCGTCGTCGTCAATTGAATCATCATTAGCTTTACCACAATCTTAAATATGATCATTTTCATCGATAATTGCTTGTCTGCTAGTGCTCGGAACAACATTTAACTCCTCTGTGTTAATAAAACTATCATCAAATACATGAAAATTTAAATTTTCATCTAAGTTAATCGAATAAGCAACTCGATATGGTTCAAGCAACTCACTAATTTGAAAAACTTTGTTCGCACACTTGTGTCTTTATTCTCATCCTGAACAACCTTGACACAACTCTTGGGCTTTGTTTTTTAAATGGATAACCAATCAACTCTTGATCGATCCTTTCTAGAAAGGAATGTATGTGTAATACATTTGTTGACATTGCTTTACAAAAACATCATTTACATTGCGGAGTTTAGTTTTTGAGTTGATTTCGACCAAAACATGGTGAAAATATACTCTAATTCCTCTGTCAATGGTGTCATACCAATAACATTTGAATAAAAACACTATATTATGCTTGATATGATATTGAAGTTCGATGACCTCTTCTAATTTACCATAGCAATCAACTTCAAACTTCTTATAAGTCAATCCCTTAACACAAACACCGTTGTTGTATGTCTTTCTTTCATGCTCGTATTATGCAGTATGAAACACATATCCATTAACAAAATACTCATTGTAACATTAACTTTTCTTTTAGGGCCCATGCTTATTTAAGATAATAAAATAGCAACATTTCTTTTTATTTGATAAACCTTGTATATGATGTATAACAATAAATAATAAACGAGAATTCTGTAATGACATATAGTAACTTTGCAAGAGATAATGAGTTTGTAATATTACTTACTTGTATTTTGAATCACGTGACAAATTATTCATCCTGTAATTGAAAGATTTGAGATTCTAGGCTATATATTTATAAAGTTAAATAGTTTCAACAGCAACATTTTAGACCATGCATGCATGTAAAACAATCTCGCTATAAAAATTCAATAGTACTAATACTCAAGCTTGTGGAAGCTGAGCTTAGTTGACATTATAGATATATTTTTCATTTTATTATTTAGGGTTCAAGTATTATAATAATTAATGTGTAAGTTATGATTGAATAAAGATTTATTCTTGATTACGAGATTAAGCTTGCCAAATGATAACTTTACCATATATTTTTTTATTATTATTATTATTTGATGTAGAGCTTGGATATCAATTTATATAGGTAAAAATAACATAAAAAGATGACAATAACAAACAACATAAAATTCTACCAAATATGGTAACAACATTAAAAAAACCTAATTAGAAATAGAAATTTTGTTTCTCAATAATTCACCATAGTTAGCTGTCTTTTCTTTAATAAGTTTATAATTTCCTAAATAAGCTCGAAAAATAACCTAAATAAATTAGAAAATCTAAAAATTAAAAAAAGCAATAAAAATCCTCAACAAACTAGAAAAAAATAAGAACACTATAAAGAAAAATATTTTCCTAAACTAAATAGGAGATAATAATAACAAAAAAATGATATCTTTTTAAAAATATTTTAGCATCAATCTCCCCGTGTTGGAGGAAAATCATTCTCTAGTTCAAACTTTTCTTGCCTCAATTTCATGGATGTTTAATTAAAAGTTTCAACGCTTTACTTAGTCAATCTTTCCATTAGAAAAGTCATATTTATCAACAACATACTCAGTCTCTCCAACAACAAAACCAATTTTAAAGTTAGAATAATATTGGAAATTATTTTCACAGCTTTTATTTATAGTAAAAGAAAATCAACATTGACCTCATTAGTTCCAAAATTTTCTTCAAACACATTCAAGGCACATCCTTCACATGATATTTCATAAAAAATCACCCATAGAACCATATTTAATTTTGTTTTCTTCTCATGAAAATCACAAACCAAGAATTTTGCATCTTAATCTTCTCTTTCAACTTCATCTCCATCATCCTCATCAAATTTTGGTGGTTAATTTTGATCCAGAAAGAAATGAGAATCATCAAAACTTTTAGTTTTAACATTATAGTCATCTTGATCATGATATCTACTCATGCATCATAAATGAATTCTCAAAATTAGTTATGGATCCATGATTACTCTTCTCATTATCTCTTAAGATCCTTATCTCTACCAACTAACGAATAATCTTTGTAATTTATATCTAAATTTTTTCTATCATCAATTTATAAATATATCTTTTTTATGGAGAAACAGCTCTTCCTCTCTAACAAGAGCATGCCTTATTCTGCAACCATCTCTTTCTTCTATGGTTATTTAATAATACACAACAACTAAGGAATCGTTAGACTCTGATGCCAACTGACATAGTTATAAATAACATAAAAGAATAACAATAACAAACAAAACAAAATTCTACCGATTAATATCACCACACCAAAAATTCTAATTTGAAAATTTATTTCTCAATAGTTCATCATACCTAGTAGTCTTTTTTTTAAGAAGTTTGCAACAGTACTTTAAATAAACTAAAAAATAACATAAATAATTATAACAAAATTATAATTATCAATCTTAATATTTGATTTTCTAAACTAAATAAAAAAATTAACGATATCATAAAAAAAATATTTTTCTAAACTAAATAGAAAACAATAATAAATAAGAAAAATAATCTCTGAAAATAGTCATCACCATTATTATTTGGGATTTTAATTTTTGAACGAGTGAGTCAACATTGTTGAAATTAGAATCGTCGGCCACGGCAATCCCTTCAAAATTGGAAGTCGCCATTGCTATCAAATGACCGTATAGAACGGGGTGTCTGGGTCTGTACGTAATTGAGTTTCATTTAATTAATGAAAAGGAAATTTGGATCGTTGGGTGCCGCAAATCGCCGACTTCCTAACATGCCAAGAAGAAAATGACTTTTTATTCCATAATTTTCTTGCAGCAATTACTCTATTGACTAAGTAAATTAATTGATTCTTGGACTTGTAGGAATCACTCGGAGCTAGCTGCTGGATGGTCATGAAGTCTTCCTTTCATTTGCATACTTTGAGACGCTTGCATTCTAGAATCATGTCGTATACTTAATTTAAACTCATTCAGAAAACAAAAAATTTACCTTTAATTGGCTTAATTCCTACTTAATATTTTGGAAGTACTACTAGATATATATTTGGCGAAGTCTTATTTTGGTATCTAGTGTATTAATTGATTCTTAATTTCATCCCAGAACAATAATTTTTTCAATTTCATTGGATCCTTCCTTCTAAAACAATCAAATTTCACTCATGAGATATGTCAAATTCATTCAAAATAGCACTCTTCATTATATAAAATATCAAAAAATAATAATTATAGAGATGTGATTGGGGTGTCTGTCTATATATATATATACATGCATGCGCGTGCGTGTATATATGTGTAAGAGAAAGAGATATTTTAGGGATCCAATTGAAACATTGTTAGTTTAGGGATTAATTGAGAATTGGTTGAGACTTAAGAATGAAAGCTAAATATTATTTGAGGTCAAATCTATTCCCATTCAACATTCAATATAGAAATGCTAGTTACTTTCACTCTATTTCACTCTATTATTTAGCATTATATATATATATATATACATATGTGTGTATGCATGTATGTGTATGTATGTATATTCTTACCGTGTTACTAAGTCAAAACTATTTAGAAAATCTTTCTATATAAAGGAAGGAGTAGTTTAATAATATTTATAAAGAGAGTATATATAATTGATAACTTGGAAGTAAAACTCTTAAAATGGGTTTAAAGAATTCCTTTCTCACAGTGGTTTTCATTGTTCTTGCTATCACTACAACTCTGGAGGGGAGAGCAAAAGAGTCAAGTGACACTTCAAGAACCATGGAACTAGATAAGAAAAAAGAAATAGGTAAGCCTTCTGTCTTGATCTAAATTGGAATTTTATTCTTAGAAAACCCATCAAGATAAGAATTAATCCTGAATTTAAATATATGATTTTTTTCTTTAATAATATTTTTTTTCGTTTTAGTGCTAGGTGCAATACCTAATGGAAATTATGGTTGGGCTCAAGGACCTAATAGTGATTTGAAAGAAATGGAAGCGCCAACACCAAGTATGGGCTCCTAGGCAGGGAATTTGTTGATTCCATGGCAGGCATCGAAGAAAACTCAATCAAGCATATGAGGGTTATTTTATGATTCAATGTAATAGTGTTTGATTTAATATAGCTATAAAACTGTCCTTGACCTAGCCTATATATGTTCTATTATATGGTATGTGGTGCATGAAATATACTCTTGTAATAATGAAAGATCAAGGCGCCTATAGCTATAAAACTGTCCTTGACCTAGCCTATGTTGTATTATTGGTATGTTGTGCATGAAATATACTCTTGTAATAATGGAAGATCAAGGGGCGTAACGGTAGATGTGCATGCAATTCCATTCCTCTTTCTCACTGTGCAGCAAGCATGAACCGATACGGGTGCGTAGTTGTATTCAATTTGAAGCCTTACCCAAACGGTCACTTTTTACATTTATTAGTAGATTGTCAGTTAATATAACTTTACTTCGATGGATTGGTTCCACCTATCCCTTATTTCGATTGCCACCCGACGAGCAGCTGGCCAGTACTGGCGAAATCATACATGAAAACGTAAGAAACGTCATCAACACCACAGGTGATGCGAAACGCTTCTTCTGCTCCATCTCTTTAGGGCAACGGCAAGCCCTTTCTTGTGCAGCTACAAATAAAATCCTTTTCACTTTCTTTTACACGCTTATTAGTGACTAACAACTAAGGGAAATGTTTCCAAATATGTTCACATTGTGACTCATATATATGTATCTGAAAGAGATGGACATAAATGATGCTAGGAAATTAATTTTAGTGAGCAAAAACTGGCTCTAGGATACTATCAATTTCATCCTCAAATCATTATTACATCAATTTTATTCTCAAATAATTTGGATTTCTGAATTGGGTCCTCTTAGAATTCATAAATCGAAAACATTTAGTTTCCTACAAAACAACGTCATTTCTTAAGAAAAAAGTATAATTTGGATTAAATTTTTTATCAATATGAACGGAAAGACTTAATTGAGAAATCCTATAAGTGAAGGATAAAAATGATTATATATATATATATATATATATACATATTCTGAGGTTAAAATTGAAACAGCCTAGCTTTGAGGAGGGTATTTTTAAGGTTGCTCCAGATTTAAAAGAAAAAACAAAATAATATGGCACAGACTCATCCCTCCACAAATTTGTCAAAGGAATTGATTGACAATGACCCTCTAATATTCCAGAATAACTGATCTTAGAACCTTCTGGTTCTCACTGCGAGTGTGACAATTGATTTTTTGTTTTTTTTTTTTGCCTTCTGAAATAGGAAGTCTCAAACGTTTAAAAGCTTCGGCCTCACATGTAAACCATCTTTGAAGTCCTGTCCCTCCATCTTTTGGTAACCCGAGTGAATTAATCATTCTGTTTTTACAGCAGAATGAGCTTTCAGGACCCTTTCTTCATATATAGTTTGCTTAGTTATGAGAAGCTATCCGCTTTGCCGTTGTTTGGAAATCAACTCTCAGGTACAGTGCCTGAAGGGTTAGCAAATCTCTCTCTATATGAAGTTCATCTTAGTGAAAACAACTTCTCTAGCCCCTAGCCAGAAGTCTGTCAAAAAGCTCCACTTCAATATTTCTCTGCAGCTTTTAACAACTTCAGAGGCCCAGTGCCAAAAAGCTTTTTGACGTGTTAGATATTTTGCCACCATCGAGTTACTAATTTGCTGTGTGTTTTCTATGATTGCAGTATATTTTTATTACTTTTTTTAATTTGAAATTAAGCGTGAATGTTTTACTCTGAATTTTAAAATGCATGTAAGTTCAGAATAATTAAGAGATAGAATGCATGTAAGTTCAGAATTATTAAGAGAAAAATAATTAAGAGGATTAACCTAATTACTTTTTTTTTATATGTGTAGAATAATATATAATAATAAAGATGTACATTACAATACAAGAATAAATATGTATTACATTCTATAATATATCTTTTAAGTTAAGGTTAAGTTAAGGATAGAGGATCGATTTAAAGTTTAAATTGAAAAGCAGTAAAAGAAACATTAAAAAATAGCTTAGTAAAAATATTTATAAGTTGATCTTGAGAGGAGATAAAATAAATCTAAAATTTGTTTTTAGCCTATTCCTGTACAAAATGATAATCAGCTTTAATATTTTTATAATTTAATTTTTAAATAAATAATAAAAAATTAATTGATAAAAATATATTTAAAAATGGGGTTAAGACAGCACAAAATTTAAAGTTTGAGAATGAAATTATTAAATTTGAGAGTCAATTGGTCAATAATTAAAGAATTAAGAAGTTGAAGACTTTAATTAAAAATTTGGATTAGTTTAATTAATAAAATCAGTGTTTAATTAAAGAATTGATAAGTTTGAGGACTTAGTTAAGTTTTCATTTAATTAACTAAAGAAATCAAGGGTGATTAGAAGCAAAATTTCAAGAGATTAAAAGACTAAGGACCATAGTGAAATTGCAGGTTTACTTTAGGTATTTTAATTGATTTTTTCAGAGATAATTTTGAATGAATTAAAAGTTGAAGATTTAATTAAGGATCAAATTGAACAATCCAGAAATTAAGAACTTTTTTGTAAATAATGTTATAATTCAGGGATTCAGTTTAAATATCCATAGGCTAGATTAAAAGAAATTTTTAATTACTTGAGATCCAATTGTTAAATTTTCAAAGATAGGGATCAAAATGAAAATATCTATTTCCGTCAAAGTGGCACCGTTGCTGGGTGGAACAGTCATGCTTGTTTCCTTCATCTCGATTCAACAGGGGAGTTGAAAATCTACAACAATCCGATCCAATCGTGGACTATGTATCTTGCCCACGATCTCGTTCGTGGATTGAATAACAGTCCTGCAAAGGCAGAACAAGTTAGTGGGAAAGCGACTCGATATCTGAAAAGGGAGAGCAGAATAGGGGAAAGGGGACAAAAACTCAGAGAAAAAAACCAGCGAACGAAAGTGCAGAGACGAGAACTGGCATTGACCATCGTTTTCATAGTCTTCAGTAACCAGCCTCCAGAGCCAAAGGCAGCAGAACAAGGAATCAGACACAAGGAAAAACCGAAGAAGAAAACAGGAAGAGAGGAAAAAAAAAAGCCTAGGAAACAGAGCAGAAAAACAAAACCAAACAAGCACAAATTCGTAGAGAAAACGCAAGCAGAAAACCCAAAAGACCAACATTGACATCACCGTCTTCTTCATCCTGCAGACCGGAGACAGACACAGACCAGAGACAGACAAACACACCAAACAGAGAAGAATAGAACACGTAGAAGCGGGGAATATCAAGTAATCGTTGCGCGGTAACCATCCCTTTGCGCTTATTCATCTCGAAAGCAATCTCAGGTAAGGTAAGCTTTCTTTTTCCTTTTCGTTCTTGTTCACGCGTGCTTTGCCCAGCCTAGCCCGTTTGGGCTGAGCTCAAAAAATAAAAAAATAAAGATGTGTGTATGTATAAATAAAAAAAATACAAATATAAATTTATTGTTTTTATTCATTACCAGAATCACAATAAAAATAATTATTTAAATTTATTTTATTATATTTTATTTAATTACATAAATATAAAAATATACATATATAAAATAAAATAAAATAAATTTATTGATTTATTTATTGATCCCAAAGTTAGAAATAAAAAATACTGATGTAAATTTATTTTATTTTATTTTATTGAATTTTATTTTTATTTAGCTACATAAAAAAATTTATGTAGGCATAAAAATAAATTTATTTTATTTTTTTATTCACTGATGCTAAAATCAAAAATAAAAAAAATAATTTATTTTTTTGTGTATAGCTACGTAATATTTACCAACATTAAAGTTGAAAATATTCATAGTTGAATATTCAATGGTATCAGAGTCAAGAATATTACACACAAATCATCGTAGCGTAAACTAAAAAAATATTAGTAATTTATGGTAAAATCAACAAAGTAGTCTGTCTCAGACAGATCGTTCAAATGGTGATAATATCTTTCTTTTTGTTTAACCAGTCTCATACCATAAAATCTATGTTGACTAGTTAAGGTTCCTCGTAACTATAATACTAGATTGCGACTTCTTAAATCAAATCATTCCCTGTCAAAAAATAAAATGCTAAAAATCCTTTCTTTCAAGTTGAGTTATTTTTATGGCCGCCATAATGTCCTGAAGTGACAAACATGTTTAGTATGAACATGAAATATAACTTTTGTAGATAGATAAGTAGCATTTAGATTATCACACAAATAATAGAGGTAGAGGTTGAAAGAATCTATATATTTCTTAATAAATACTGAAGTCAGATAACCTTAATAGTTTTATTTGTTAAAGCTTTATACTCTGTTTTGATAGTTTTATTTGTTAAAGCTTTATACTCTGTCTTGATAGAGGAGTGAGTAAATGTTCGCTTCTTGCTTGATTTCTATGAAATCAACATGTAACGAAAGAAAATAAGTTAATCATTTGTAAACTCGTGATTATCAATGTTATCTGTCCAAATTGCACATGCGAGTCCATTGTATTTTAATTATGGTGAGATTCTATGTTTCACAACTCCAAGGCTAAGTCATTGGATTTTAATCAATTTTTGACTTAACAGGCATTATTTGATTGTAAAATGAATGGGAGCATTGAATATGAGTGAGTTTTGTGACAACTCTATTTGTTTAAGTTAATTAGTGAACTTAATATGATATGTTATAACTTACCATCTGAAATTTGATTGTGCATCATTTGCTAGATCAATTTAAGCTAAAATTATTCATGTATTAGTAAGTAATAGGAATGAAATTTCACAAGAGCTGACGTTCAAGATTTGGGACTTGGCAATCTATGCTTCTCTTTCTGCATTATGATAATCTCTTGGCTGCAAATTTCTGTTATGCATTTTCCAGGCAGTTGTGAAGGAAAGAATTCATTAAGTGGAGTTAGGTACTCCGAAGAACCGGCAATTTTCGCTTGGGAGCTCATGAATGAGCCTTGGTGTTCATCAAGTTCTGCTCGTGCACTTCAGGTGAACCATCGAATTTTCGTTCTTCTGTATATGTTGGCATAGAATTTCAAAAATAAACTAAAGTATTTGGCTGGAATCTGGAGAGAAGGGTGAAGGTGCTGTTTGATGGAAGCATTCTGAGCCGAAGAATATCATTATCTCTAGTTCTCTATGATTGCGGGGTGGTTTGTTCATATCTGTTATTAACATTACCAAAAGTATATGAGTTGTCGTTGTTTAAGCAAATTATCTGGTTTACTTTTGAATCAAATGTGATTGAGATCATTGTAGTGCTTTTCCTTTGGCTTAAGGCATGGATTGCTGAGATGGCTGCATATATCAAAAGCTTGGATAAAAGACATCTGGTGACTGTTGCACAAGGGTTTTATGGCCTGAATACAACTAACAAGTCAGAAGTGGAACCTGAGATTTGGGCAGCTTCACTTGGATCAGACTTCATACCAAACTCAGCGATATCCAACATCGATTTTGCATCAGTTCACGCATATCCAGACAGCTGGTTAGTAATTTATTTCCAGTTCATTATATGGCAGAGTATTGTAGATTAGGGTCCAGTAATAATGATGAGCTACACAAGAATAATGGTTTACTACACCCATCAATCACAATGCCATGCTAGGACCCCCATAACGTAAGCTGATAGGAAGATCACTTTAAGCTTGAAATAGTGATGTAGTGTCAACCGTTTGAGAAGATATAGTGCTGTTCATTTGATTTTGGCTCCATGCTGTCTAAATGTTGCTAACTATGGCAACCTAGAAGTTACATTTATAAAGTGCAGTTCAATTGATTGGTAACACAGTTGATTGAAGGCCAGAGTAAACAAATGAGTCAAGTATTTATATTTACTCTTGTTTCTCTTTATACCATGCATTGTAGGATCGATTTGGAAGCGAATAATTAAACTATATTTTTAAAATTAATTTTAAAATCTAAATAATTAAACTATATTTTTATTAACATTGCAACTTCACATAAATAAATTTTGCATTTTGTTTTTTTGTATTAATGGAAATATTTGAACCAGCATATATGCATTTTGATTAATTATATGAGTTTTAAAATTAATAATTATATAAATTTTTAAGTATTATTATATTAATAATTATGAGATTCAAACTAAAAACTATAACAAATAAAAAAACTTTTTGATTTCCAGCTCTTCCTATACAAATTTCACTTCTTCTACACACTCGACTAACAAACTCAGAGAAATGTATCCAAATGTTCACGTTCTGACTCAAATATATGAAAGAGATGGACATAAATAATGCTATCTATATTCACGTTGCTTTCCAATTCAGTGTGTAAGATCAAAATCAGCTTTGCAAATCAATTAGGATCATTTGAATTGATCTGGATTGAAAAAAATAAAAATGTTTTGAACAAATGATTTAGATTGACTTGCTACCTGGGATAAATGTTTTTATTAAAATAATATAATATTAATACTTTCTTTCTAAAAACAAATAATTGAGTTTGTCCTTCCTGTAAGACGGTTTGGAAGGACAGCCAAAATGGACGCTTGTGAAAATTAAAAAAAAAATATTTAAGACGAATTTTTTATTATTTATATATATTAATGTTAAGATTAAAAAAAATATAATTTTAAATAAAAAATATTTAAGAAAACGACTTAACCTAACCACGCGCACATCGCTCTCTGGGTTGCGTAACTGTGGTCTGAGTAAGTCATTGAGTTTCTGCCACGTCTTGATACCATGGCTGCCCACTGCATCAATTACGTTTATAGTACATAGCAGCACCGCCCCCCACCAGCTAGTTATAATAATTGAAACTACTTGCAGCGTTTTTAACATTGTAACAAATTTAAAGTATTTTTTATTTAATAATACCTTAAGATAAAAAAATTATTTATTTTAAAAATTATTTTTATTATTTACGCATTTAAATTATCTAAATATATATATATATATTCTATTAAAACAATTACTTTAAAAGCTGATTGTATTAAAATAAAAGAAATAATATTTTTCAAGGAGTTTAATAATACGATTATATTTAATTATTTTATTTTTTTTATTAACTTTATTTTGTTAGTTTTGATTTTTTTCTTAAAAAATATATAAATATTTTATTTAGCACTCCTATTAAACCATGAAAAACAAGCATAAAAAAAATAAAATTATATTTTTATATTTTCAGCTTTTCATTTATCACACCCAAGTTGCTAACAGTAACTTTCGGGCAAAACTAAATATCCGCCGAATTTGGAGACTTTTAAGTCAAACGGTAGGTGACTAATAAGTGGGTTTCTGACTACATTATTATTTAGTATTTGAATTTTAAGAAAGGTTGTAAAATAAAACAAAAAAATTGTAAATAACTAAATATAATGGTTTGGGTACATAATTATTTAAAAAAAAAAGTCTACTAAAAACCCAAATTGTGAAGAAATTAATTTTAGTGAGGAAAAACTAGCTCTAGATTATCTATTACTAGGATAGTTTAAATAAGTATTATATTAATAATTCTAAAAAATATAGTTTAATTTATTAAATTTTAAATTTATTTTTTAAACATTATTAATTCAAGTCTTTAAATTTCAAGATTATTAAAGAATTATATGATAATTAATTGAGTTTTCTCTTATAATTCATTAGTCTTAAGAAGAAGAAGAAAGTGAAATTTATATGGAATCTACGATCACTATGAATGGAAACACAATATTTCCAGATTGCTCTGAGATGGGAAAGAATGGACGAGACAACTCCATTTTTATGCAGCTTCATGTCCTGACCTTGAGAGGATTCCATCTGGTGTTGCTCTTGCGAGGAATTCTGCTAACACCATAGAAGGGAATGCAGACCCACCGGAGGTTGAAGACAAAGTCTTCGTTTTTTTTAATCCACTCCATTCAGACTTTACCTCCTTTGGAGACCAGGAAGAATCTCCTTTGGATTCATTTTCAAATGACCTGTTTCATATGGGTTTTTACTCGATGAGTATTTGATATGGGTTTAAGAATCTAAAATTAATTATTTCTTAAAATCCTATATTCTTAATTAATTCTAGTCTTATTATGTTTTGTTTTAATTTAATATAAAAAAACATGGTGTCTTTTATTTATTTTTTAAATTAGTTGAGATGTTTTTAGAAAATATTTGACTACTGTCATGGAAAAGAAAAGGAAATAATAAGATAAAAAGGATGTTTCCTATAAGTTATCTTAGATACATATTGTTTTATGTTTATTTTTTAAAAAAATAACATAAATTATATCTTGAAATTTTATTTAATAATTTAAATTTTTAAATTAAATTAATTTTTTAATATAATATCAGAGTTTTGATAACTTAGTAGTCACAAATTTAAATCTTATTATTTTTATTTATATTATAAAAATCAAGTACAAAGTAATATAATCATGTATAAATTTTAAATTCAAAATTTTGTCACTTCATAAATGTATTAAATATTAATATAACTCAATTAATATTTTAAATTTTTAGATTTATTAGGTTTAATTAGTTCTTTCACATCCTTTTCTCTAGTCTCTATCAATTTATTGTTTTATTTTATATTTTTGTATTTGTATTTTTAATTTTTTTAAATAACCATATTTTTATCAATTCAATATAAACTAAATATTATTTTTTTATGCTACTTAGACGATATCCTAGGGTATGTTGGAATAAAGTACTGGAGATATGAAATATATATCTTGATCATAGTTTTTATCGAACAGCTGTTATATTGCGTTAAACTATCGTAGCAATTATTAAACAAAATTCCGTACCAGTCTAAGATTTTTATAAATGTGCTTGCCGATACAAGTTCTGGCTTCAACTACTAATGATTTTTGCGACAAAATCACTAGCTGGTCTAAAATTTATGATCATTATGATCTATGAAAACATATTTCAAGTAGATATAACCACCTTCCACAAAATTAATGAAAGCAATAGTCTCCATCCGTGCCTCAGCATCAATCTTGCAACGAACCACGGTGGGCATGAACAACCACATGGCAGTAACCACCACAAACCCCACCACAAGAGGTGCTGCCACCACTCTAGGCAGCCCCCATGTACTCTTTATTACTCTCTTAATACCTATTTCAATATCCAAGCAAAAACCATGCAAGAGAAAGAAGCATGTGACCTCCCACTTAGGCTTTTGGCGTCCAATGTGGTAGAAAATCAGCTCGTGCATGAGACCAGAGACCAAAAATGTACCCATCACAGCTGGTAATGAAGCCCACTCTTTTGCAATCCAATGGCTAAAAGTTGACCGGATTGGGCTGTATACAGTTGGATGCAGGATGCTAGTGACCATTAGGTTCCATCTCTTACCCCAGAAGTCTTGCAAAGAGCTGGCGAGGTATGGCTCATCAAATTGTGGCTCGAGTTCTACACCGAGACAGGCTCGAGCTAGGGCTCCAAACATGGCCAAGATTAATTCTAGACTAATATAAATGTGGATAACATAGAGGAACAGTAAAAATTTTGGATGGACATAGTCTTCCTTGGTATAGATGAAACCAAATATGACTAGTAGGAAAAACTTCAAGGCGTAGTTTAGATGAGATTTAAGGCCTTTTGGGGCGATTTTTTGAGATGGGGTGTCTTTGTTTTCAACATTCACGAGCTTCTCAAGATCTTGATTATCATCAACATTTACAAGCTCTTGATCATGAGGTGATACTGTTGGTGTAGGGTCTTGTTGAATCTTGATAGGAAAGCAAGCAAAGGCAACGAAATGTGGCAAGGAGAGGGGCGGGTTGGATGATAGAGGGCCTTGATCGAAGACAAAGAGAAGGAGCTTGAAGTTGGCAAGCCAACAAAATAAGAAAGAAGTAATAGCTCTTAGACTCAGACTAGGGATACTGAGAGGCATGACAAGAAAGATGCATGCGACTGGCAAGATTGCAAGAAGCCTGGTTGTGCCTTTGTGGGCTAATTGACCTATCTTGTGACAGTAGCAAAGTAATGCCACAGCTGATACCCATACCAAGAGAAAGCTGCTCAAATCACCTCCCATTTTCACTATCAAGATGTGATTGTTAAAGGAGACTCTTGCATTCTATATTTGTGAAGTTGCCAATGTTAAAGGAAGTGGCTCAACTCACCTCTCAGACTCTCTCATTAAACTCCAGCAACCACTCCCAGTCTTTCTAAATTCTGGGCTATCAGTAGTGTCCCTGCCTCAACCATATCCAGCGATATTTTTAACCACCTTCTTTAGCCGTCAGTTCCCTGCTTGAATTGGCTGCTGCTATTCGCATGGTCGATATTATTACAGCTAGCAATATAGGTGGAGTACTAATTGCTCTCGTCGACTGAGTTATGGCTGAATGAGACAACAGGTCATCTTGTACGACAGGCAAGCCAGCCGGGAATAGCTTTGATGAAACATACACGCTGCTGCTAATGCAAGTGATCAAACAGAACATGTAAAGCGCCAATGAGCAGAAAGCCCAACACGTGATAGGGAGTTTTTAAAGTTTATTTCCATTTGTTTTTTAATTTTAAAATATACTATATTAATATTTTTTTATTTTGATATGTGAATATAAATATATATATATATATATATATATATATATATATATTTCTTCTAGTAAGTTTGGCATTCATGTTTCTTATTTGTTTGTGAAATTAACAAAAAAAAAAGGGATAAAATATGAAGGCTAGTGTGGTGTGTTATTTTTAGATATTTTATAGAAGCATTATTAGTCAAAGGAAGAAAAATAAATTCTTGAGCATTTTTTTTTCTATTTACAATAACAAGTTCTGATAGATTTAAAAAACTTAGCCAATATAATTCCATTTTATATTTACTGATAAATTAAAAACAATAAAATAATGAATGAAAAAGTCACCTCATAATATTACCATTCAATACACAAATATGTTTTAAAATAATTTATTCGAATTTAGTTATTTTGTATGTTCAAATCCTAAGTTTCCATGTTCATGAACCGTCAATTATATGCACAAAAGAAGTTACTAAGTAGGAATGAGCGGTGGAATCAATAAAGTCTAGGGGGCTTCTAACAAGTTTTCCTTTATATTTTTCTTCCTTGATTATTATTATTTACACATAAATATTTTTTTTTCCTAGTTAGTAATGACAAATACCAAAATATTTTTATACTAAAGCACTCCCATCATCTTTATTTAATTCGAATTTTATGCATTAATCAAAACTAAATCTCTATTCTAAATTAAATGGTATTAAAATTACAATCTCTACATTAACTCAATATATTTTAATAAATAAAAAAAATACACTAGAATTTTAAAATTACAATCCCTTTTTCCTTTCCTTTCCTTTTCTTTTTTTTTTTTTTAGAAAAGGCACAGATTTGTTTTTCCATGAATTCACCCTGTTCATTTTTTTTAGTTCTATCCTCTTATCTTTTTAATGATGTGGTCCATGTTTGCTCAAATTATATATATATATAAAAAAAAAACTCTAAAAAGAAAGTGTTTTATGATAGATTATGAGGTAATTTATTGTGGACGTTCACAATGTAATTATTACATTGCTATTCTCTGCACAGAGTGTTTGCCTTACTGGTAAAGGTAAAATGATATTTTTTCAGGAGTTCAAAAGTCATTTTCAAATTGATTGAAAATAATTTAGTAGTTTATATTTTGCTACACAATTGAACTATATAAATATTCTTAAAAGTAAAGAAAAATGGAAGGCTAAGAGGGATATATTAGTATTTTCCATATGTTTTTTTTTTAATTTTCATGCTCTAATTGGATTAGGAAAAAATTAGTATTTTCATAAATAATAATAATAATAATAATAAAAGTGCATGGGCTAGCAAGTATATGCCACCTTTGTCATTTCAGGCATTATATGTCAACTAAAATTTTTTAACCATCGTGTCGTCTCAAATGTCTAATACAATCAAAGTTGTTGGGGTTGTGTATGCTGTTCAAATCCTGATGAATCGATGGTGGTTGGATTTTTTCTCACCTTTCTTTGAAATTCACAGCAAGGCAACCAAAAATTCACATTAAGGTTGTCTTTTTATTTATTTTATTTTTTAATTATATTTTTTATAATTAAAAATTTTATTCAATATCTATTTTTTTTACAGGATTATCTTGATGTTATAATTAAAATTAATAATTTTACATATTAGTTTAATTTGACTTTGTTTTTCTTAAAAAAATTAATTCTATCTTATGACATTAAATTATTAAGTCTTAAGTTTTTTTTTTATATGGTTATTCAGGTGGAGGGTTTATTTAAATTACTTCAAATTTCTTTAAATTCATTGTTTTTTAAATTTTATTTTTTAACGGGTCTTAAGATTTCTTATTTTTTATGTCTTTATTTTTATAATGTTATTTAATACTATAGATTTGTTAAGATAACCCTACAAGATACTGTTTTTTTCAATACTATTTTATTCATTTAACTTTCAAATTTTATTAATATTTTTTATTTTTTGCTATATCAATGTTTTTTTAAAAGATACTTTCTTATCCTAATTTCATGTCATAAATGACAAGTGAATAAAATAAACTCAATTTAATTTTTTAATAAATTTTTGTCCTTTTAAATTTTATCTTTTAAAATTAATTTTGTTGAGCAGCTTCTTAATTTTTTTTGTTTTTGAAGTTATCCAGATGTTAATTAAAATATTCATTGAAATTTTTTTCATCCAAGAACATGTTTGTTTTCAAGAAAGTGATTTTTAGAAAATTATTTTTTAAAATTTTTTATATTTGTTTGCAATTAAAAAAGTTGATTAACAAAAAATACTTTCCAGTTAAATAAAAATTTAGTTTGTTTTTCAAAAAATATTTTTCTAAAAAATTTAAGAAGAAAATAATTTTTAAAAGTTATAAAAAATTTTAAAATATCATATTATTTGCTGATTATATCAAATTTGATTCTTAAAATTTTAATTGTTATATATATATATATATTGAATATTTATTATTTAATTTCATCTCTTAAAATTTAATTTTTATATTAACTTTGATTTTTATTTTTATAGTTATTATTTATTTTTTATTAAAATATTTTATCTATTAAATTTGATTTTTATTTTTTATTTTATCTCTTAAAATTTTTATTTTTTATTACTTATTTTATTTGAAATAATTTATGAAATATTAATATTATTGTTTTAATTTCTTTATTTTTTTTAGTTTTGATCTCTATTATTTTAGTTATTATTTATTTTATTTGAAATAATTTAAAAAATTATATATTTTTTTCAAATTTATTTTCATTTAAATTTTAAATTTATAAAATTTATTTCATATTATTTTAATAAACTTGAAAAAAAATAAGATATCAATAAGTTATTTTTTAGCTAACTTTTCATAATATAACTAAATATTAAAAAATATTTTTTAATTTACTTTTAATTATATTACCAATCATAAAAAAATTAATTTAAAAAAAAATTATTTTTTTAAAATTCACTTTTCAATAAAAATTACTTTCCACTAGGCAAATACCAACCTAAACATTTGTTTAGATTTTTTTTTTATATTTGAAAAATGGAAAAGCCCGACAGTACCGGAAAAGAATCAAGTCAGTACATAAACCATAGCTACAACGACCATGCTTATTTTTGTAATTTCATAGATTTGCATCAAATCAGAACCGCTCATTCAATCAATCAATCAAATCTTGGATATTTACAAGCCAACAGATTTTTTGAAAAATCCAAGGAAAACACGCATGACCAGCTTCCTTCAAATACCCGCGTACAGCCGCGTACTCATCAATTGCCCTAACACCTGCTTTACACTCAAGAAATGGTGGAAAAAACAGCCAAAAGCCGGTAGCTATCACAAATCCAATGGTCAATATAGTTTGCATCGGCCTCGGAAACTGCCACCTGCCGTTAACAGTCCTTTTCAAAGCAATCTCGACCGGTAAGCACACTCCATGTAGCAAAAAGAACAAAGTGATCTCCCACGTGGGCTTCACGCGTCCTAGGTAGTAGAAAATGAGCTCATGCATGAGCGCAGACACTAGAAAGGTACCCAAAATCGCGATGCCCTGGGCCCACCTGAGACCAATGAAGTTCTTACACGTGTAGATGATGGGATCGTACACCATCGGGCGTAGGATGCTTGTTACCATGAGGTTCCATCTTCTCCCCCAAAAGTCTTGAAGTGAAGTCGAGAGATAAGGATCATTGAATTGTGGCTCTAGCTCAAGCCCTGAAAGGGTTCGAACCACCGATGCCAACATGGCTAGGAATATTTCAAGAAAAAAATATATGTGGAAACAATACAAGAGCCACATGATTTTTGGATGGATATAATCACTATAGTCATATGTAGCTACCAACATTGCCAAAAGAAGACCTTTGGTTGCATAATTTATGAATGATTTATGAGGGCCCTTTCTAGGGATTAATTTTTGCCTATCATGGTCATTTAGATGTGATTTTTGAGCTTGGTTTCCATGGCTATGGCCATTTAGATTTGGTTTTTGAGGTGGAATTTGTAGGATTTTGATGGGAAAACAAGCAACAGAAACAAAACGACCAAAAGAGATTTTTGGGTCTAAACACAAAGGGCCTTTGCCAAACGCGAAAAGCAAGAGCTTGAAATTCGCAAGCCAAGCAACGAAGAAAGCTGTCATGCCTCCAAAATGAATAGAGGTGAGTTCTAGAGGAAGAACAAGAAATAGACAAACAATTGGTAGCACGCAGAGAAGTCTTGTAAGACCTTTCGGGATCATCTTTCCTATGATATAGCAGTAAGTTAGAGATGCAAAGATTGAGAGCCATACCTTCATCATGTTGTTCATCTCCCCATCTTCCATTTCTTTGTTTCTTCCCTTCCCTTTGATTTTTCGCACTCTTGTGCTCTGTACAAGAAGAGAAGGAGAGGCCAAACCTTTTTGGATCGACCCTTTAGATGAATAAATATCTAACTGAGTACAGAAAACATGGAAGGCAAAAGGGTGTAACACGGTTGATCCACGTTTGTCTACAGGCAAGCGTTTACATTTACATGAAAAAGGCGACTCTTGGAAGAAAGAATGTAGTGGCTTCCACTAGTTTTTGGGAAGCACACTGTTTTCTTCTTGGTTTCTGTGCTTGAAAACCAACTGCTGGAGGATGCCAGATGCGGTGCTCCACTCACTTTTGAAAAGGAATAAAGGTGAGGAGTCTTTTTGAGTGAGAAGAAGAGATGGACAAGACGATTCATGTGCAAAGTGGAGATTGTCTATGAGCGACAAAGATCACAAATTAGCACTCGTGTACTCTCTCCTATCTGAGTCATTAATGGCCATGATTGTGCACCGACAATAGTCTGTTTCAGAATTAATTAAGAATTACTATTCCCGGAAAAACTAGAAGAGGTATTTCGTTTCACGGATTTCTTTTTAGAATTTTCAAGTTGGTGCTTTTAACTTCTTCTTTTTTTCATAATTAAATCTTTTTGAACCTAAATTACATCCAATTATTTTTTGAGTTGATTTGAAAGATAAAGAATTAAAATAACGAGACTTACTGGATTCGAGCATTGATTGTGAAAGTTGTCATTAACTGTAACTTTAATTATTAAAATGATTATTTAGATAAATTTAAATTAAGTGTTTTTTTTTATTTTAAAAATATCTAAAAAACAGATTTGATCTTGAAAATATTTTTTATTTCAAGTTAATTGGGATTTTAATTTATTTTTTTATGTCTTTGGGGTCATGAATTAATTTAGCAAGATTTATAAGATATTTTCTAAATGTTTTGGGTTAAAAGAAAAAAATATAAATTTTATAACTAGTTTTTAAAATGAAATATCATTGATTTTTTTCAGAGAATTAAGACGGGTGAATTATTATTCACCCTATTAGCTTAATAAGAAATTAAAACTTGTATGTGTAGGTCTTTTCTTAATAGGTAAAACACTAGATTAACTTATTAGACTTGACAGTATCTTTATTTTATTTTTCAAATATTTTTATATGTATTAAATTTATTTTTAAAAATAAAAAACATTCATTTTTTATAATATTTTTAATATAAGTAGTCTTGCATAGTATTTTTTTATTTTATTTAATAATTTTATGTGTATATTGATTTATATTACAAATTGATTTTAATAAATAAATTTATTAAACACAATAAAAAGTTTAAAAAATCAATAATTATCTATTAAAAGAGGAAATAGCATGATTAAGATTTTCTTAGAGGTACCCTATGAAGAATTACTTCATGGGAAT
Organism: Populus ilicifolia; assembly: GCA_015708895.1. NCBI lineage: Eukaryota > Viridiplantae > Streptophyta > Magnoliopsida > Malpighiales > Salicaceae > Populus > Populus ilicifolia. The sequence goes on along the minus strand of SRLM01002186.1, from coordinate 116,424 downwards.
TTCTTTTAGAAAAAAAAAAACATAAAACATAAAAAATGGCTGGCCACTTTTGTTTGTGTTGATTCATGATTAAGGAAATTGCCAGGCTGATGTCACGCAGTCATAGTGGAAAAGGAGGAAAATGTACGAGTTTCCATTTCACAAAAAAAATAAAAAAAATCATTGATAACAAGTTTGAATTCTTTTATAATTACAGGAGATTTAAATGATTTTTAATTTTTAATTTTAATGATTAATTATTAGTTTAAATATTTATATTAATAATAAAAAAATCCATGTATTTATAGATTGGTTTGTCTTTATTACTTGAGTGCCCAAATAAATAGCCGACCATCAAAGGAAACACGTTTGTATTCCACATGATATGATCTGACTTTGGAACCATAGCTAGCTCGAGTGGTTCATCTATCTTTTTTTCACAGTGGAAGACATCAACTCTCGATCTAAATTTAGCCGTTGTCTCCTGTCGTCGTTGTAAAACCTGGTGACTTAAAAACTGTTCTTTAAAGGGTATGAGAACCGCCCGGTTTTAATTAAAAAGAAAATCTTCGGGTTTTGAGTTTCTAACAAGTCAATCTTGAAATTAATCGAGTTAACAAGTTAATCTGATATTTTAATTAGAAAAATTAGATTTCTTTTTTATTTTCTCTCTAACCTGAACTGATCAAGACTGGCTAATTAACTATTAGATACAACTAAAATTTTTGTTTCAGTGAAAGCTTTAAAGGACTTTGGATCTAATATGGATAGTCTTGTACATTATTTAATTATAATGGTGAAAGAGAATCTTACCTTATTTTATATAAACAAATAGATAAACAATTGGATACAGAATTGTTCAATTAAATCTCTTGATTTTTGGTAGAACTTAAATAAGAGAAGATTTTCATAGAGGAACTGCAATGAGGTTTATTTTAGTGATTATTGTACAAAAATAAACAATACAACGACTGCCCCCCTTCCCCGATGCATGCACAGAATAAAATCTGAAACAACTCCCTTTCTTGATAACTAAATAAAGAGAAAATTTTATTGGAGGCTATTGAGAGTACAACAAGAGGGGGGGGGGCATTTGGGACCAACCATGAACACATCATAGAAAAAAAAAAAAAAAAACAGGAAAAAAAAGGAAGATCGACGAAAACCAAATCTAATAGGGTTGAAGCATACCACTAGCATCATCACCCAAAAGAACCATGACAAGAGGTAACATACGTAAGTGCAGAATCAACCTCAGATTTTAACATGGTGTGTAAGTTCTTCAAGCCTTGTTCCCTGACAAAACACCAACCAAGGTTTCAAATGCCACATATGAAGATCCACCCTCCAACAATGCTTTCCTGCCAGTTTCACTCATTGCTTTAACCTTGCTTTTCACGTCAGTAGCACCTTCAATCACATACTTCACTGCTTTTGCTACTTGGCCTGCCTTCACAACCTCACCGCCATCCTTCCTGTAATCCATTTTCATTTCAATTGCCACTCCGGCGTCCTTCACCAACTGGAATGCATTGATTTGTTGCTCACCATACAAGGGCCATGTTACAACAGGCACACCATACCAAGTACTCTCCAAAATTGAGTTCCATCCACAATGGGACACAAACGCACCTGTGGCTTTATGGGCCAAGACTTCAACTTGAGGAGCCCACCCACAAACAAACCCTACATTTTTTGTCCTGCCCAGAAACCCTTCTGGCAAAAGCTCACTAAAATCATTAACTTCACCAGGGTTCAAGGATTCTTGAGAAGGTGGCCTCCTGATAGACCACAAGAACCTTTGGCCGCTTTGCTCAAGCCCAAGTGCAATCTCTTTCAATTGAGGCACACCGAAGCTCCCTTGACTTCCAAAGCACAGAAACACCACTGATTTCTCTGGCTGAGCATCGAGCCAGTTCATGATCTCTTCACGTTGGTTCCCATCAGCTACAGGACTGTTGCCCTTGTGATCAACCACTGGCCCCACAGTGTAAACATGGGGTACACCTGCCTCGCCATTAAGATAGTTAACAGCATGGGATTCTAGCTCTGCAAATGTATTGACAATGATACCCTTTGCCTCCTTGAATTTCCTAGCATGGCTTACGAATGTTGAATACCCACCATCATGGAACAACAAACTTGGCAACACCCTGGAAGGAACTGGGTTGATGTAACTAGGGATAATAGAGTCAGGATCGGTTGGTTTGTAGGTGATTCCTCCCCTGTCAAATCTATCAGGAAGGTAAAGCATGGAACCAAGAAAAGCAGCACCAGAAGCAAAGAAAATATAAGAAGGGACACCAAGGTCTTTGGCAACATCAACAAAGGCAGTACAAAACAAATCAAGAACCAAACCAGCAAGTTTAACTGACTTGTTGGACAAAACATGGTTGACAATCATATCCTTAACATGGTTCTTATGATCAGCAATGAAAACTGACACAAAATGTTCAGGACAAGCAAGAACATCTTCTAGGGGTGGTGGGGTTACAGTAGGCAGACCAAGGAATTGAAATTCTGGGTGAGATGCATTAAGTTTCTCAACATAGGTCGTAACATCATGTGCAAATGGTGGGGACATAAGAAGCATTGTGATGGAGAAACTGTCATCTCTTTCAAGCAAACGTTTTGCAAACTCCATGACTGATACAAGATGACCGATTCCTGGTGCTGGGACGAAGACCAGTGCATTCTTGGTTGTGGTGGTTTGAGCGGGTGCCATTTTTGGCGGATATGGAAGGTCTTTGGCTTCTGTGTGATTTATTTTTTTGGATAAATAATATGGGACTGTGTTATGGGGCACTATATATAGTCGGAATTCAATGCTCTTTTGCTCTGAAATTTGGTTGAGAATATATTGATCTTCAACAGCTTAGTGCTGCCATGCGTTGACGGTTAGGTGAAGAAAAAATAGGGTCCCTAGATAGATTTTTTTATTAATTTATTTTACAATAATTATGTAAGGACTCTACATATAAGAATTGTTTTTGGAATATGCAACAGTAATTGATATTTAACCAAGGAGAGGCTACTAGGAGGTGTCCCCACTTCAAGAAAAATGAGGATAAAGAGTACTATAAATGATAGCTGTGAATTATGCATTCTAAAAACATAATAATTCTTAAATACGAGAGAATAAAATTTAAAATATTTTATGAACTAAATTATTTTTTTATTGTTTCGTGCTTAGAGATAAAAAAAAAAAGAATTAAAACGAAAAAAAAGAAGCAAGAGAATCTAGCCCTTACCAAAACCCAGGCCACCAACCCAAGAGGTGTCGTTTAGCTGGGTTATTACCCATCAATTATAAAACGACAACTTGGTAGTGGTTGCCTCACTTACCATGTCAGCCTTCTCGTAAAGGCAACAGATTTGTTTCTTGTCGTTGCCCCTCCTTGCATTTGCGTAGCAAAATCATATTCTTAGAACTTTTATTTATGCGTTTAGTCTGCTAAAAAAATAATAAATTATGATTTAATTCTTTTTCAAGATTTCTATCTCTCTCTCTCTTTTATGTTTGACCTCCTTTAATCTTAGAATTTGATTAATCAAATTATGTTAGGATAACCGTTAAAAAGCAGTAATTTACTATAGTATAAATTATTCATCAAATCCTGCTCGTTATTAAAAACTCGGCCAAATCTACTCATAATTATTATTTTTATTTTTTTAGATTTCGGTAATGATTTAGGTAAATCAATTAAAAGTAATATTATTTTAAAGAAAATTAAAAAGTTAAAATGATATTATTTTTTATTTTTTAAAATCAAATCTTGTTTGATTTTAATTTCAACTCGTATAACTCGTTAAATAAATTAAATTTAATAGAGTTAATTTAAGATTAATAAATTAAATTATTAGCGCTATTTCTCATTGTTCATAACAAAATGTTTCAGATTAGAAAAATGAACTTTAAAAACTTTTAAACGCGCATCTCTTGCAATCCTAAAGACAATAGTTTTTATTGTGTTTATAGAAATTGAAAAGGTAAACATTAAATGAGGGTGATAAATGTTGTTGGACTAAATGAGTAAAAAAAGAAGAAGATGTATTAAAGTTGATGAATAATACCCTCAGTATTAAGCTATTGTGCAAACAAATAGCTTAATACTTAAATGAACAAATTGTGAGAATCTAAATCTTTAAATAGAAATATAATGGAAAGACTCTCAAGTAAAAAAAACATAAGAAAAACAAAGAACATCTTTCAACACCATATTTTCCTAAGAAATTGTAGTTAAATAGCCTTTAATTAGGACTAAATCATTGAAAAATAAAATTAAAAAAACTAAAATGAATTTATGAAAATGCACGGTGCAATAACACAGTACCATCCACAATAATACATAAACAGTACCTGCCTTTATAGTAAAAAACAAAACCCACACGTTTTAAGTTATAGTATAATGATTTCGAGTTACTTCTTCAAACCTTGTTTACCAGCCACTGACTAATCAAGTATCCAAAAGTAGCAAACCATCTAGGTGGTGGTCAAGTGGTAAGGACTTGGGATCAAGGGGTTTGCTCCCTCTGTGGTCTCAGGTTCGAGTCCTTGGCTGCTCATATGATGGCCACTGGAGGTTTACATGATCGTTAACTTCAGGGCCCGTGGGATTAGTCGTGGTGCGCGAAAGCTGGCCCGGACACCCATGTTAATCTAAAAAAAAAAAAGTATCCAAAAGTAGCATGCTCTAACAGAGCTTGCCCAACCTTTGTACTCATTTCTCTATCGTTGTTTTTCACTTAACAAGCGTTTTCTATCAAGCATTTCACTGGTTCCTCCATCAAGTTCCTTCATTTATAAGTTTCCTTTATCCCAGATTATATTTTAAAAAATTAATTTTAAAGCCGAAGACATATATATATTTTTTTAAGGGTTCAAAGTTAAGAAGTTAATTCAATAATAAATGGATGTAGCTTATATCCATACCTACCATCTCTAAACTTGGTAAAATATCAAGTCCAAATAACATCTCACTTTTAAACCTAATATTTTTCAAAGTGACTAAGAGCAAAGTTTTAATGAGCATGAGTCTAGCAAGTCACCAGATTTAATATCATTAATTTTAGCTAAGTGATGAGTTTGAGTAAATATAAATCATACGAGATATAAAACTTAATATTTTTATATTAGATTTCGTGTTGAGCCTAATCAAATATAGCTTTGATGAGCTACCAAACTAAATATTTTTGGGTTTCGTTACACATTAAACCTAAACAAATATGAGTTTGATAAGCTGCGAGACTTAATACCTTGAATTTAGCTATGTGTTAACCTAATAAAATTAGATCTAACAAGTTACCAAACCCAATGTTATTGAGCTTAGCTATGTGGAGAGCTTAAACACACATAAGGCTTTCATTATTTATTATTATAACTTTTAATATAAAATATTAATATCAATGAAATTCAATTATTTATATTTTTAGATATATAAAATTCTTTTAAAAACCTACCATATTTTCTTTACCATTAATATTAGCTAAGAAATATTTTATTATTTATTAATATTATGTAAATGATATTTATTTTTTATTAATATTGTTATTAAAAAAAAATAACTTTCTCGTCTATATACTCCAACAAAAATAACAAGGTTGAATGGGTTATAAATAACTATAAAGTTTACAATCTCTATTTTTTTACAAAATATCTTTTTAATTTTAAAGCATTCATCACATCAAAACTAAAAATAAACACTAATATTTTTAGAATAAATATTTTTTTCTCATTTATGATGATCATTTGTTTAAAGATTACTTACCTTGTCATCTTTATATCACTAAATCTCAACAATTTTTCAAGTTATATGTTTTTTACTACAAGCTATAAATTTCATAAACCCATGAATAATAGAATATTTTGCTAGAACTTATAATTAACTAATAATTCAATTGCTAAAAAAGCATATTTCTAATTGCTTTGAATTTTGTAACACTGTCACCCAATTTATAATCCATTTTCAACTCAATAGCTAATCCCAAAAACTAGACCAATTTAAATGCATTAATTTGTTGCTTATCATACAATGGCCGAAGTTACAAGAGGCACAAGCTTTCCAAGATTGAGTACCATCAGCAATGCGATACAAATGCAGCTATTGCTTTATATGCCAAGACCTGTACTTGCGGTATCGAACCACATATATCACCTGCCATTTTTAGTTCTTCTGAGGAATCCTTTTGACGTGATCTCCTAACAGGAACTTACCCTTCGAGGTGGTTTCTAAATGGATCATAAGAACCTGTGTGAACTCGCCTTGAGCTCATTTGGTATGTCTTTCAATTGGGGTTCACCAAGGTATGTGGTTTGCTAACGCCGTTGTAGACACACGGTGGCCGAATTTTGCTGCAGGAATTAACACTACGGACATGTTTGTTTCCCGGGAGTAAATTTGTGGAAATAACTTTTTAATTTTTTTTATATTTATTTATTATTAAAAAATTTGATTAATAGAAAATATTTTTTGATCAACAAAAATATTTTCAGTTAATAAAAAATAATTTTTAATAAAAAAAAATTTGATTTGGTTTTCAGAAATTTTTTTTTTATGTTTATTTTTCAAAAAGTGGTTTCTGAAAAATCAATTTCCAAACTTTCTTGTGTTTTTTTGCTATTAGAAAAGTTGGTCAATAGAAAATACTTTTCAGTGAAAGAAAATTTGACTTGGTTTTCAGGAAAGTATTTTCATGAAAAATTTGGATGGAAAACACTTTCTAAAAGTTGTAAAAAATTTAAAAATATCATTATTTGTTGATTCTATCAAATTCGATCCTCAAACTTTTGATTGCTATATATATTTTATTTTGAATATTTATTTTTTAATTTTATTTTTTTATGAACTTTGGTTCTTATTTTTATAATTGTTATTTGCTTTTCTCCTATTATTTTTTATTGAAATTTTTTGTTTATCAAATTTGGTCCTCATTCTTTTGATTGTTACTTATTTTATTTAAAATACTTTATGAAATGTTAATTATTATTATTTTAATTTCTTCATCTTTTTTTTGGATTTGATCTTTATTATTTTGATTAATATTTATTTTATTTGAGATAATTTATGAAATCATATTTTTTCCAATTTCATTCTTATTCAACTTTTTAATTTGTGAGATTTGTTTCTCATTATTTTAATAAACTTGATAAAAATAAAACATTAATAAATTATTTTTCAGTTCATTTTCCATAACATAACCAAATAATAGAACATGTTTTTCAATTTATTTTTCATAACACTACCAAACATCAAAAAATAATTTATTTTTTAGAAATTCTTTCTTCAAAATTTACTTTCTAAAAAAAATAATTTTTCTACAAATAAACAGGGTCTACCTCTGATTTCTTCATTCTAGTAACAACTATAAAAAAAGTTGAATGTTAAGTTTATTGGTATAAGAGTCAATCCAATTCTACAAGTTACTCCAGTGATCTATTCATTCAAAGTTAAGCTTGATGGGTTAATTTAAAGTTAAGCTTAGTGGTTTAATTTGATCGTCAGGTCAACATGATAACCCGCTAACTCGAACCGAAACAACAAAGTTGTTTAAGTTTTTGTTTTTTTAATAAAAGTTTTGGATGAATTGAATCAAACCATCAATCTATGACCTTGACCTTGAGTAGAGTAGAATCCTGAGTCATATATTATAATAATGGTTATGTGTGAATTATAAAATAGAAAGCAATGACAAATTGATCTCTCTCGAGAGAAAAGGAAGATGAATTGTCCACGATAATGAAGAATTCATGTATAACTTCTGCTGGTGGTTTGAATTAGGTGCGGATTTGTTATGACTAGACTACATGGATTGTCTACCAAAGTTGTTTATTGATCAATAAAATATGATTAAGTTCAAGAAGAGGCTTGATAAAAAAAAAAATCCCATAACTTTTGATGTTCTTTTATACACTATCAAATTTGAAAAGAAAATTCTAAAGATCGAGACCCAAAAGGCCTCCAGAACTTTTAGTTTTCTTTCTTGTTTTATGTTGATTTTTATCCAGAAAAAATATTTAGTAAAAAATACAAACTATTGAACATAAAATATTTAGTAATAAATTTTTAAATTAAAGATTAGATGTACTTGTGTTTCTTTGTTTTTTTTTTTTTGTCCGCATCACGTACTTTCAAGTGATGGCTTCACTACACATGTAAGCAATTTGCATTAGTTGGTGTGATAGATTTTAATGCTGGTGTTGGATCCCTTGATTTGTTTCAGCACTTTTTCTTTGTCCATCAAGAACTATTGCTTGATTTGAATTCAACTCTTCATGTTTTGTTGTGCAGTAGTAAATGATTTTTAAAATATTTAAAAAAATATATATTAAAAAAAAACATTTTTTTTATTTTTTATATTAACTCATTAAAATAATTAAAAAATATGATAATAATTTTGACTAATCTTTATTTATATGGCATGCCATTAAAATAGTTTCCTTTCATGCTTCCGGGGATACACGCGCGCGCATATATATATATATATATATATATATATATAAGAAAAAAAAAAGATGAAAAACGTACGGTCATTCCATAAGGCCTCAACTTTAACAGTTTAACCAAGTTCATCAGAACTAATGTTGGATAGGAAATAGATCACTACAACATGACCAAATGAAACAAACTATATGTATGATAAATACTATAACTTGATTTGAGGAATGAAATTAAGCCACAATAGGCATTGATGGAATCAACATGGTAGATAAGGCTTAAGCTCTTCATGGTTTGCTTCCTAACCATTGATCAATCAAGTTTCCTAAAGCAACATACGAAGATCCACCCTCCAACACAGCTTTCTTCGCCATTTCACTGGTTTCTTTGGCCTTGTTTCTTTGTTGACCACCGTGTTCCATCATGGTTTTCACAGCTTTTGTTATCACCTCCGCCTTGACAAAATCTGTAGGACAATCTCTCCTAAAATCCAACGTCAATTCCACTGCTAATCCCAAGTCTTTCACCAACTGAAATGCGTTCATGTGTTGCTCACCATATAATGGCCAAGTTATAATAGGCACGGCATACCACAAGGCCTCCAAAGTTGAGTTCCATCCACAGTGTGATACGAAAGCGCCTACTGCTTTATGTGCCAAGATTTCTACTTGTGGTGCCCATCCACATAGCATCCCAATATTTTTAGTTCTTTCCAAGAATCCCTGTGGCAAGATCTCTCCATAGTTGTCAAAAAAACTAGCTTGCAGCTTCCCCCTGGAGGGTTTCAACCGTATGGACCATAAGAACCTATGTCCACTCCTCTCGAGCCCGATTGCAATTTCTTTCAGCTGAGCTTCATCAAAGCCTCCTCCACTCCCGAAGCACAAGAACACCACTGATTTTTCAGGTTGATCATCAAGCCATTTCAAGATCTCGTCACGCTTGACGGCATCGGATCCTGACAGACTCTTTCCCTTGTGATCAATCAATGGCCCAACATTGAAAATAGGTGGTATATCATCTCTAGCCAAAAGAGCACTAACTGCATGGGACTCAGCTTCTGAAAATGTATTAACAATGATACCGTTTGAGTACTTAAACTTTCTTCCATGGTTTGCAAAAGCCTCATATTCCACATCGGTGTGCAATAACGGCAGAACACGGTAAGGCACGGGATTTGAATAACAGGGGATGATATAGTCAGGGTCAGTATGGCTAAACTTAGGATCACCCATGTCTTCTCTATCTGAAAGGTAAAGCATCATGGCAAGAAAGGCTGCATCAGAAGTGTAAAAAACATGAGAAGGGACCCCAAGTTCTTTTGCAACATCAATAAAGGCAGTGCAAAACATATCTACAACAACACTAGCAATTGGCGCAGGGTTGTGGGCCATGACTTGGTTAACAATAGTATCTTTTACAAGGGTTTTGTGATCATTGATGTAAGAAGTATAAGCACTTGCAGGTCCTACAGCTAAAGCCTCTGGAGGAGGTGCAGGTATGGTCTCAGGAATTTCAATGAACCTGATTTCTGTATGAATTAAAGCAAGCGATTTGGTGTTCTTGCTTATGCTACCGGAAAATGGATTGTGGATGGCAAGCATGGTTATCAAGAAACTGTCATTTCTCTCAAGAACCATCTTTGCTAACTGAACAGCTGATACAAGGTGGCCAAATCCAAGTGCAGGGACAAAGACTAGCTGTGTTTTCTTCATTTTGGAGGTTTTGAATGTTCAATATGGTGATCCTTGTTTGCCTTATAAAGGATCAAGGCCACAATGCCAACTGTTATGATTTTTTTTCCTTTCCAAATTGATCATCAAATTGGATATGACAACTATTAGATTGATTTCATAGAAAAAATTTCATGTGACATTTGTTAAATAATCTAAATTAAACAACATAGAGAAATACAAATACGAGAGAGGAAAATGCTAGTTTAATTAATCACTTTTTTAAAATTATATTTTTACTCTAAATATAAAATATATATATATATATATAAACTAAATTAAAAATTCTATTCAACCCAGAAAAGGAATGATATATTTTTATTTATTGACGAAAAAGAGAGAAAGAAATCGTAAGAGAGGTCAAAAACTAGGGGCTCAAGTCTGGACACCTTTAGACATGAAGTGGCTATCGATCAAATCAAGCGGGCATCTGTACTGTCTCCGACGTGGCAAAAACTTGGCTAGTCTTTTCCCTTGCTAGCTGGTGGCTTCCGTGCATTCAGTGCCTTCCCTGCCGAGGGTATTTCTCGCAATCTCGATCACCGGTCACTCCATTCCATGCAATGGCTTCCCCGTTTGCTGGACTAGATGATCTCTGGAAGCTGACACCTTGATTTTCTTATATTTGAAAGCAGGTATATATACCTTTAATTCAGGCTATAAGGTATAAATATCCCTGAACTATTGATGGTTTAATTGTCACCTGCTGTAGTATTTGAACTAGAAATCTTTCTGTTGCTTTTCAAAAAAGCCACCATCAATCGTGAATTCGTTCATCACCAATGTTTTAAGATTTGAAATTTTCAAATTCAAAACTCTAATTTTATAATTTGTTTTAAATTATAATATTGTTTTTTAACAATATAATTTACAAGGTTAACATATTTATTTTAGTTATTTTTTAAATTGATTTGATAATCAAGTCATGCTAGTCAAGTTTTAGTATTTTAGTGATAAGTGATTGATAAAAAAAATTATAATCCAAAGACATAATAGTTCGTGATCTTTATGTTAGTGTAATATATATTTGTAGTTAATTAGTTGTTTATATGTGATATTATTATATATTATATTAATATTTATTTATTATTAATAAAAACTTAATTTATTTTAAATATTTATATAATATTGGATTAATAAATCAAGAGTAAAGATAAAGTTTATAGAAAAAAATATTTTACAAATAAAATTATAAGGTTGTTGAAATTATGAGATTTTTATTGTATTAAAATATTACTTTTAAAATAATCGTGGTTGATGCTCGCTTAAATACTAGAAATTTATTAAAGTTGTAAAGACATATATATATATTATGTTTTTTTTTATAAAAAAATAGTTATTTTTATAAGTTGAGGTATAAATGATACCTAAAATTAATATATAGTTATTTGTCATAAAACATGAACATTAAACTGATTTATATAAAAATTTCATATGGAGAGATTATATATATCTATGAAAAGGTTCACGTGATGGTAGTATAAGTGGTCATTAAATTTAAGATCAATAAGTTATCTTATATAGAGAATGTTATGTTTTGATTATGTTACATTTTTATTTTAATTAAGGTAACAAAAGGGTAAATATTGGATATAACATGAACTATATAAATTCACTTAATTGATTAAGAAAGGATTTATCATCCTAAGTGAGTTAGAAAGAATATTTTATTTGTTCTCAAATATTATTGATTGATAAATTCTTAGCCAAAGTGAAATGAAATTTAAAAATAGTATTCAACGAGCAATGACTATTACATAGAAAATAAACATGATTTAACATCGCATATATACTTTATGTTTTAATGTTAAATCAAAATATTATTGATGAAATGATACTCATTACACTGAAAAACTGGACACTAAAAGGTTAAATTAAATCACTAATGACTTTTCTAATATTTAAAGGAATCATAACACGTTACTAGACGATATACCTGATTTTCAAATATAAATTAATTAATTATTGAATTGATAATAAATTAAACTATTTAATTTATTTAATTAGAATTATAATTTATATTTGGACTAACATATTAGAAACATGATAAGTCAAGCACGCTAAGAATGATTTGTTATAAATTAAATTATGATGATTTAATTAAGTATGACTTGACTAAACTATATTTTAGAAATAAGGACTAGAATATAATTAATATAAGGATTATATTTCTAGACCTAGAAAAATAAAGTAAAGACTTGATTGATTAAATTTATAAAATTATCCTTAAATAATATATGAATATTATTTAAAGAGAAAATATATATTTTATCATATATATGGTCTTTAGAATTCCTATAAATATAAAGCTAAGCCTATTATTTTATAAGTAATAAAGGATGATTGTTGGTTAAACATCAAGACTATGAAAACTCAATATTAGAATTAGTACTCTAGATATAGTAACTAATTTTTTTTTTAGATAAGGATTTATAAGATTTTTTACAAGTGGTTTATATGAATTATTGTTAAAAATTAGATAATTAAACGATTTATAATTTAAAAAATTTTAATTTTTTTAAAAATTATTCAAATAAAATAAAAAATCAAATATTCAAATAATAAATTCTAATAATAACAAAATTCTAGTAACAATATCCTATTAGTGTGTGTGTGTGATGACAGCTTAATATATTGACTCGTGCGAATTCTAGCATGGTAGGTGTTATGGTTTTAAATTGAGGAAGGACATAGTTTTTAATGTATCGAAATTGACTTAATAATATCTTACTATTAAAAGAAGAAGTAACAAAAACAACAACGATTGATTGTGATTGCCTTTAATAGCTAGACAGTTGCATGGCCAGAAAGAATCCAAAGACAATAAATACATGATGATATTCTGTTGTTTAAATTTATTAATTGGCAATTTCGTAGGAATTGCTGAAGTGTTGAATTGTGGATGAAGTATTTTTTATTAAATTTTATTTATATTTTATTTTATTCTATTGTATTTTTCCTTGATTGTTATGAAAAACATTATATTTCTATTTATATTAAAATTTTTGACACAAAAATTCCATTACTATATATTATTATTGTCATCTAAAATTACTTTACCATGAAAAATTCCTCACCAACATTTTCAATATTATTTATTAATTTTTTGATAATAATATTAATTTTATGCTCTGGTTTATAATTATATTATGAGTTTTATATTAAAAAAAAATTAGTATCGATACATAAACTTTCAAGTCAAAATATCATATATTTTTTTGTTTTTAGCATTTCAAAGCTTGGTCTAGCAGTGAAAGAGGTTTGTTTCCTTCCACTGCACTTGGGTTCGAGCTTTGGTATGCACGTCTGTCATCCCCGCGATGCCTTACATGCCTACTAGGTTTGCAGGGTATTCAGTGGGCCATGAGAATTAGTCGTGGTACACGCAAGCTGTCCCGGACACCACCACATAAATAAAAAAAAAATCATATATTTAAGAGAGAGAATACAAAAGGCAGCGCCTAACAAGGTTAGTCCATCTGAAGCTACTACACGCCCAACTATTCTGATGGCTCTTATTTTCAGCTACTAATAAAAAACAAATACTAAAAAGTAATTTTTTATATTTTTAATTCACTTTATGCATTAATTAAAATAAAGTATACAATTTTGAGATAATTCCAAATGATAGTCTCACTTCATGCATAAACTAATATAAGCTTAATTTTTAATGTATTTATGGATGATTTTATTAATGTGATCGTGAACTAGTAATTTTTAAAAATTAAATTTAAAATTGATTTTTAGAAATTAAATTCATAATTAGCTGGTTAAATGACATTCTTGGAGTTAAGATGACTGTTTTTACAGTGACGGGTGCCTGTAAATTGGGCCGTGGGGGATCGAGAAGCCACGGCAATGACCAAAAAGATTGAGGACGAGGAGAAAGATAAAAAGGTGTGCATAATTTGTGTAATATGGTGGGACAGGGATAATAATTTAACATGAGACTTTTGAATATTAACCGAAGCCTACTTATTTATTGAATATATTTTAAAAAATAATATGATATATTTTTTAAAAAAAATACACACACATTTATTTTTATTTTTATTTTATTAACAAGTAACATCATTAAAACATTTTAATAACATTGTAAAGATATATTTCTATAATATTGATAAATGTTCATTCTTTATATTGAATTATTATTATTATTTTTATTTTATTTGATATTAATATTCTATTTTATTTTCTAATTATTTTATTAAATTAACCAATTTTATTAAATTTATTTAAGATAATGACCTGAATATTATTTTTTTAAAAATAAATACATATATCATTTTAGTATCTTTTATGCAATAAAAAAAATAAGATTATCCGCTACACTACGTATTACGGAACACCAATCTAGTTTTTATATATAGCCTCTTTGTGTGGGAGACCAAATTTGTGGACGCACTAATATCGGCGTTGTTAATGACTTGTCTTGGTGGTAGATTTTGGAGCTTTTTTGCATTGAATGACCTTCAAAGACAACAAATTCACAGGATAGTTTCAGCACAGGTTGCTACGAGATGAAAATATGAACAGAGATGAGCTGGTTATGGCGAAGAAACACTCGGCAATGAAAAATTGGAAAGAGCTCAGTTGACATGCAATGGTGTGTATGTTGGGCCTAAACATAGTTTGGATTTCTTATATTGGGCCTAAACATGGGCTTCGATTTTTGCATTCATGGAAATCGGGCTTCTTATAAAGGTGATGCATTGATGTTGAATGGTGTAAACTGTTCATATCAAGAACATTTAACATGACGATGACGATGATGATGATTAAAAAAAAAAAAAAAAAACATATAAAAAATGATGAACATGGCTTGTTGTTTCCCTTATTGCTCTTACCTTAAGATACGAATGATGTTGTGCATTATAAGTATTGGAGAGTGATGGTGCATGAAATTGTACGTTGATATTCAAAATGGCCTCACCAAACCTTCTTCTCCTTGTCCCAATCAAATCATTTCATCTCCCTACCTAACCTTTCCATCTCCGATCTAACCCTCTTCTCTGTCCCAACCTAACCCTCTCATTTCACGTACCAACCTTCATTGTAGAAGAACCCTGAATTTTGTTTTGGCTAGGTGTAGATATTCTTTACTTTAGACATTTAAATGTCATTTAATAAGAAGGATGAGTATATATGATTGTTAAGAAAGTTTGCTTATTTTCACGAATTTTTACCACGTAATTCTACCATGAATTCTTAAATTTTGTTTAAATGATTGTTAGGTTTTAGGAATTGATGGTAGAATTACTTGGTAAAATTTATAAAAATTAGTTTAATTTAGTTTATATATAATCTTTTCATATTTAGATTAAAAAATAATTTTAAAATAAAGTGATTAATTAAACTACCCTTTTCCTCTCTTGTATTTGTAATTCTCTTTGTTGTTTAATTTAGATTATTTAACAAATGTTACATGAAAGTTTTTCTATGAAATCAATCTAACAGCTGTCATATCCAATTTGATGATCAATTTAGGAAAAAAAATAAAATCATAACAGCTGGCATTGTGGCATTGACCCTGGGCCCTTATAAGGCAAACGAGGATCACCGTGTTGAACATTCAAAAACTCCAAAATGAAGAAAACACAGCTAGTCTTTGTACCTGCACCTGGATTTGGCCATCTTGTATCAGCTGTTCAGTTAGCAAAGATGGTTCTTGAGAGAAACGACAGTTTCTTGATAACCATGCTTGCCATCCACAATCCAGTTTACGGTGGCATAAGCAAGAACACCGAATCGCTTGCTTCAATTCATACAGAAATCAGGTTCATCGAAATTCCTGAGACCATACCTTCACCTCCTCCAGAAGCTTTAGCTGTAAGCCCTGCAAGAGCTTTTACTTCTTACTTCATTGATCACAAAACCCTTGTGAAAGATACTATTATTAACCTAGTCATGGCCCGCAACCCTGCACCAATTGCTAGTGTTGTTGTTGATATGTTTTGCACTGCCTTTATTGATGTTGCAAAAGAACTTGGGGTCCCATCTCATGTTTTTTACACTTCTGATGCAGCCTTTCTTGCCATGATGCTTTACCTTTCAGATAGAGAAGACAAGGGCGAGCCTAAGTTTAGCCCTACTGACCCGGACTATATCATCCCCTCTTATTCAAATCCCGTGCCTTACCGTCTTCTGCCGTTATTGCACACCGATGTGGAATATGAGGCTTTTGCAAACCATGGAAGAGAGTATAAGGACTCAAACGGTATCATTGTTAATACATTTTCAGAAGCTGAGTCCCATGCAGTTAGTGCTCTTTTGGCTAGAGATGATATACCACCTATTTTCAATGTGGGGCCATTGATTGATCACAAGGGAAAGAGTCTGTCAGGATCCGATGCCGTCAAGCGTGACGAGATCTTGAAATGGCTTGATGATCAACCTGAAAAATCAGTGGTTTTCTTGTGCTTCGGGAGTGGAGGAGGCTTTGATGAAGCTCAGTTGAAAGAAATTGCAATCGGGCTCGAGAGGAGTGGACATAGGTTCTTATGGTCCATCCGGTTGAAACCCTCCAGGGGGAAGCTGCAAGCTAGTTTTTTTGACAACTATGGACAGATCTTGCCACAGGGATTCTTGGAAAGAACTAAAAATATTGGGATGCTATGTGGATGGGCACCACAAGTAGAAATCTTGGCACACAAAGCAGTAGGCGCTTTCGTATCACACTGTGGATGGAACTCAACTTTGGAGGCCTTGTGGTATGCCGTGCCTATTATAACTTGGCCATTATATGCAGAGCAACACCTGAATGCATTTCAGCTGGTGAAAGACTTGGGATTAGCAGTGGAATTGACGTTGGATTTTAGGAGAGATTGTCCTACAGATTTTGTCAAGGCGGAGGTGATAACAAAAGCTGTGAAAACCATGATGGAACACGGTGGTCAACAAAGGAACAAGGCCAAAGAAACCAGTGAAATGGCGAAGAAAGCTGTGATGGAGGGTGGATCTTCGTATGTTGCTTTAGGAAACTTGATTGATCAATGGTTAGGAAGCAAACCTTGAAGAGCTTAGGCCTCTCTACCATGTTGATTCCATCAATGATCATCAATTCCTATTGTGGCTTAATTTCATTCCTCAAATTAAGTTAGGCTTTATCATATATACAGTTTGTTTGATTGCTCATGTTATAGTGATGTATTTCCTAACCAACATTAGTTCTGATGAAGTTAATTAAAGTTGAGGCCTTCTGGAATGACCATACCTTTTTGTTCTTTTCTTCCTTTTGTTTTATAGCATTAAAATCTATCACAGCAACTAATACCAATTTTTTATTTTATTTTTATTATAAATGTTCGAGTAAATTTATATATATGTTAATTAATTTTATAAATTGTAAAATTAAAAATTAAATAAATTTTTAATAATTTTAAAATTTATAAAACTCCATCTAATAATTCCTAAATAGTAACTCTGTAACCTTGCTCAGGTTACCGACTAATGCCATCTTCGAGGGGATACACATCTTGTTCTTGACCACACAGAAAAGCAAGTGATATTTGCTTCCCCCACCAGTAGATCATCACTGATTGGCTTCAGCTGTCACACCATCATTTGGAAGAAAGTGATGATGGGATAATAATAATAATAAAAAAAAAAAAACATGAAACACAGACTGTTAAATTTTGTACAATAACGACATAAAAATTTTAATTTAAAAATTTATTACTACATACTTTCTCTTCAATGGTTTGTATCTTTTGATATATTTATAATTATTTAAATAAATCTAAATAATCTGTTAGACAATCCACGTGAAAAATATGTGGAGGTGATAATTGTTTGATGCCTCTTCTTTATCATTTAGAGAGAAAAAAATACAAAAGGATCGAAATGGTTCGGTGCAAATTAAATAATCTATGTGTTAAGACTTGATGAATAATTTAATGTGAGTTAAGTTTTTATTTAAATCAAATAAAATATTAATTCTGTCAAACTCATTCGATGGAGTCAATCAAACCCAATCTAAGTTTAATCATACAAAAATAATAAAACATTATTATTTTAATACGAAACAGTTGATTCAATGATCTTTTTGGGTCCATCCGCCATCGAACCGGTGGATTTTATAGAGAAACTTCCATTGAAACATTTATACTAGTTTTATACCACCAAAGAGCGATGTCCAAAGCTAGGAGATCAAGTCTCAACTTGAAACCTTAAGAAAGTGGGCATGATTCAAGGGGCATCTTTACTGTCTCCGTCCCGACAAAAACTCGGGTATAGCCTTTCTTTTTTCTTTTTAGATTAACGTGGGTGTCCGGGCCAGCTTTCGCGCACCACGACTAATCTCACGGGCCCTGAAGTTAACGACCATGTAAACCTCCAGCGGCCATCATATGAGCAACCAAGGAGTCGAACCTGAGACCACAGAGGGAGCAAACTCCTTGATCCCAAATCCTTACCACTTGGCCACCACCTAGATGATTCAGTGACTTCCCTACCGAGGGCATTGCTTGCAACCTCCATCACTGAGCAACTCCATTCAATATTAGGGCTTCCCCGTGTGCTGGACTACCTTGTAATATTTTTAAATAATATTTATTGAAAAATTCTTAGTTAAAGTTAAAGTGAAATGAAATTTAAAAATAATATTCAAATGGGTAATGAATATCATATTATCATAACCCTATTATGACTTACTCTCTAAAATTTATTTACTTTTCAAAATAAAAATAAAAAATAATAATAAAGGCCAGCAACATAGAAAAAGTAGGCTAGGAAATCAAGTTGAAATTTTAAAAGAAAATTCAAGACCCAATTGTACCCCATTATGCCCAAAAATAGAGAAAAACACAAATTCAAGGTCAAATTGAATGATTATTAAATGAATTTGAGTAAAAATTAAGTCCAATGATATAATTAAATTTTTAGTAAACCAAATTGATTTAATCATGGGCCAATTTAAATTTTAATTATATTTAAGAATTAATTTGAATCAAATTGAAGAATTTAATTAAGTGCAAGGACTTAATTATACTTAAAATGGGTCAAATTAATTCTATTTTGGGCTTAATTGATGAAAAATTAAGTTTGAGAGCCTAATTTTGATTTAATTGAGAAGATTGAAATTTTAAGAGACCAAATTTAATTTTTACTAAGTTAATTGATTGAAATCAGGGGCTAAATTGCATTGAATAAAAAGATTTTAGGGTCAATTAGGTTTTAATTGAAAACAATTGAAAGGGATGACTAAAATGAACTTTGATAAAAACAGGAATTGGCATTGTTCATTGTCTTTTTATTTTTCTCTGAAAAAGTTGAATCGAGAGCTGAATTTTTTTTAAATGTAGACAAGATTACCATCTTCCATCATTTATAAATAGAGATGGATTTCATGGCCTGATGAAGGAGAAATTTAGGTCCAAAATCAACCAAAAAATCAGTTTTTCTACCAGTTTCTACAAATTTTCTTCTTTCTTTCTCTCTCAATTGTGGCCTTCAGCCACCAACATCATCTATCACAGTCATTCCACCATTAACTCCACCACAGGAAGCCAACGCAACCACCAATCAACCACCAAGAGCCATCATTGGTTTCTTTCTCCTTTTGTAGCCCGTTCTGCATGTTTTCTTCTTCTTCTTTTTTCCTTTTCCAGTTGTAGCCGCTCTAGCCAACTGCACCGCCGTTTCCACTGCCGACTTCAGGTCATCCTCCCACCAGCCACCCATCACCTCCACGCCAGGTGGTCTGCTACCGTTTCACTAGTTCATCATCTTCCCCATGAGAGTTCTACTATTTTGAACGGTGAAACGTGAATTATAATTCACGTTCACTATTCATGTAGTGGACTATGCTCTCTTTTTTTAATCTAAATTTTTTAAAAAAAAAATCATTTCAAAAAATTGTGATTTTCTCGTATATTATTCTACAAATTTTGTATAATATCGGATTGTATATTTACACTGTAAAATACAAATTTATAATTAAAATACCTGGTTTCCTATAAAATTATAAAAAATTTCAAAACATTTTAAAAAAAATCTCAAAAAAATTTTAAATCAATTTTTATTTTTTTTAAAAAATATTTTGTTGCATATAGCCAAATTCTGAAAAAAATTTAAGCATATGTTTCATAAAAAAATAAAAATTACATCTTTTTCATATTAAAAAATTTCAAAAATAAATATCGTAATCAATTTATGATTATTCATTAGGATTTGACCAACATGTCAAAATCTTTTTCCAGT
This sequence comes from Populus ilicifolia, assembly GCA_015708895.1. Classification (NCBI taxonomy): domain Eukaryota; kingdom Viridiplantae; phylum Streptophyta; class Magnoliopsida; order Malpighiales; family Salicaceae; genus Populus; species Populus ilicifolia. The sequence continues at coordinate 96,077 of SRLM01002186.1, read as the reverse complement.
CCTTTTTTTTAAAAAAAAATGCAGATGTAGACTTTAATAGTTGTGGATTGTAAAATTACACGATAAAATACACGTTCATGTATTAAAGATACAAGATGTAAATAAATGCAATGCGAAAAATCAGATTTTAGAACAGTTAGGATTTTACCCAATAAGGTAGAGACTCTTTCACGAAGATAAATCTGTCTTGAGACTTAAAAAAAGCCAACATATACCCAACTCAGAAAATAAAAATCAAACAACAATGCAGCTTACCTTAGATAGGGTGCCCCAAAGGTGATGCGTTTTTCCCTTGCACAACTAGTCCCTCACTCAAACTCTCATAAACCATAAGTTATTAGTAATCATAATACTAGGTGACGACTCTTAAATATTAATCATAATTTTATGATTAAATTCAATACTCTTTCCAATACATAACATCTTACACTAGAGGTACGATAAAGAGCCTCCGCTGTCGCTAAACGATGTCACGCCGGCTTGCACCCCGCAACAATATAAAGAATAAACATTTTTTAACATGATATATATACTCTATATTTTAATATTAAATCAAAATATTATTGATGAAAGGATATTAATTACACTAAGAAAACAAACACTAAAATGTTAAGTCAAATCACTAATGATTTTTCTAATATTTAGAGGGGATCATGACATGTTGTTAGACGATGCACCTAATCTTCAAATATAAATAAATTAATTATTAAATTGATAATAAATTAAATTATTTAATTATAATTATAATTATAATTTATATTTGGACCAACAAATTAGGAACCTGATAAGTCACACATGTTAAAAACGATGAGTTATAAATTAAACTAGGATGATTTAATTAAGTATGACTTGATTAAACTATATTTTGGAAATCAAGGACTAGAATATAATTAATACAAGGATTATATTTCTAGACCTAGAAAAATCAAGTAAGGACTTGATTGATTAAATTTATAAAATTATCCTTAAATAATATATGAATATTATTTAAAGAAATTTTTTTTTCATTCAGAAAGTTTTTATAATTCCCTATAAATATAAAGCTAAGCCTGTTATTTTGTAAGTAAAAAGGGATAGTTATCTATTAGACATAAAAACTACAAAAACACAATATTATAGCTAGCACTATAGGCATAGCAATTACTTTGTTCTAAATAAGGATTTATGAGATTTCTCATGAGTGGTTCGTATAGATTATCGTTGGAGATTGGATAATTAAATGATTTATAATTTGTGATAACCTAATTTTTTAAAAATTACTCAAAATAAAATAAAAAATCAAATATTCAAATCATAAACTCTAAATAATTTTAAATTTATCTAATAAAATATTAGGAACAATATAAGCAACTCTCGACCGAATATAAACAACTTTGCCAAATGATCATAGATGGGTGGTACGTGTGCAACTATGTTTTGGTTGTATGGTCTCAAGAACGACTAGTCTCATCCTCTTCTCTTTCAGCACTGTTATTATTCTAGTTTAATTTTTATTTGAACATATAAATTTGTAATGAATATTTGGATTTTGTATTATTCAAGTTTATTTTTAATATAACACCCTACCCCACTAATAAGATATTGTTCGTTTTGACCCACGGGCCTCATGAATTTGTCCTTGACAGTCACACATGGCTCTAGTACGTGTCTTATTAGTTAAGGTAAGTATACTCATATAAGATTGTTTTGTAAGTTTTCACTCATTGATGTAAGATATTATATTGTGAATCACTAACAAAAAAATTCATTCAAGGTATTAAACACATGATTTTTTATGAAGATTTTTTATTTGTAAAATAAATAGTTTTTTTGTCTTGACAAACAGTATTTGTTTATAAATTCATTAGTGAAAATTTTTTTTCTCTATAAAACTATTAATTTTGGTAACGTTTCATGTGTGTATATGTATGTATGTATCTATATATGTACGTGTGCTAATAAATATATCATTTTGGTTTTTTTCAAAAAACAAAACTATTCAATAAATAAGTAGGTTTCGGTTAATATTCAAAAGTCTCCCTGTCCCATCGTGATACACAAAACTTTTTGTCTCTCTCCTCGTCTTTTGTCTATTTGCTTATGGCCATGGCTTGTCGACCCCTCACTATCAACTTTACAGGCACCCGTCCCTCCAGAAACAGTCACCCCACTGCCTGCCCCATCAATACATTACATGGTTGTAAAATTTAGAATTTAAAAAACTTTACTGAGGTAGATATAAGGTACATTTAAAGTAAATTATATATATATATAAAAAACCCACACCAATAAAATCATTCATTATACATTAGAAGATGAGCTCATATTAGTTTATGCATAACATTTTGAATAATCTTAATATTGTATACTTTATTTTAATTAATATATAAATTGATTTAAAAAATATAAAAAATAACTTTTAGTATTTTGTTTTTCATTAGTGGTTGAAAATTAGAGCCATCAGAAAGTTTGCTTATTTTCATGAATTTTTACCAAGTAATTCTACCATCAATTCTTAAATTTTGTTTAAATGATTGTTAGGTTTTAGGAATTGATGGTAGAATTGCTTGGTAAAAATTTATAAAAAAAAAATTTTAAAATTTTTAAAATTAATTTATGCAATTCTACCATTAATTCTTAAATTTTGTTTACACGATTGTTAGTTTATGTTTGATTAGTTGTATTATCAATATTTCATATAATTTAAAAATGGAAGGTTTAATCTTCTTTTAAGTTTCAGGTATAGATACTATTTTTTTAACTATAGAATTATAAACCTGAGCATAAAATTATTATTACTATAAAAAAAATTAATAAATAAAATCAGAAATGCCAGTGAGAATTTTTTCATCAATAATTTTAGAAGATAATAGTGATAGAATTTTTGTGTCAATAATTTTGATATAAATAGTGATATAATATTCTTCATAAATATCTACCAATGATGAAAAGTATAATAGAATAAAATAAAAATAAAAATTTATGAAAAACTTCATCCACAATTTAACACTTAAGCAATTCCTACGAAATTGCCAATTAATAAATTTAAACTATAGAATATGTACTAGTTACATTACTTGCGCGATACCGCGAGTTAATTTTTTTACATAAAAAAATTAAGATATAAAAATATTAAGTTTTTTTGTAAAGATATATCTAAGAGTCTTAAGTTTGATTACAACGCCTGACCCAAAAATAATATTTATAATATTAACAATAATATTAAACCTGCATGACCTAAGTTTAAATGAGTTTGGCTGCAACACCAGATCTAATAGCCTTGGATATGAGTTTGACTGTAAAGTCGTGTCATAAAAGTGCAGTAATTAAATAGATTAATGAAAAAGAAAAAAATCATCAGGAAGGAAAAAAAACTAATAAAGAAAAAAATTTAAATTAACCAAGTTAACCCTTCAACCTGGGTTAACTCGTCAAACCTGAAATTTGTATCATGAAAGTTTGATAAGTAATTAGAAAAAAAAAATTGATGGGTTAACTGGGTTAAATCATCAAACCAAATTAAACCGCCAAGCCCAAGATACATATTATGAAAGTATGATAATTAAATAGAAAAAAATTTAACATTAATTAAATGAAAAAATTAATTAAAAAGAAAAAAAATCAAAAAAATTTTGGGTTAACTTGTCAAACTAAACTAAATGAAAAAAAAATTCAAAAAACAAATTCAAAAAAATTCAAAGTTAACCAGTCAAACTCGGGATCCATATCATGAAAATCTAATAACTAAATGAAAAAATTAATATTAACAAACTAAATTAAAAAAATTATTAAAAGAAAAAAACACAAAGAAAAAAAAATAAAAACAGTAAAAAAAAAGACAACTCGAAATATTTTAGTATATGTTATTATTATTATATTATTATAAATATAATTATGATATACAAGTTATATTATCATTATTCTTATTATAATATATAAGCATAGAAGCAGAAAGCATTAACTAACTTTAAATGAATATAACTACAATATTAGATCTAATAGTTTTAGGTGTGAGTCTAATTATAAGATTATATCATAAAAGTATGATAATTAATTAGATGAATGAAAAAAATAAAGAAAAAAACTAACAAGAAGAAAAAAAACTAATGAAAAAAAATGAATTAATTAGGTTAACCTTTCAACTCAGATTAACTTATCAAACCTAAGATTCACATTATAAAAGTTTAACAATTGAATAGAAAAAAATTGACGGGTTAATTAGGTTAAACCTTCAAATTAGGATAAGTCGTCAAGCCTGAGATACGTGTTATGAAAATTTGATAATTAAATAGAAAAAAATTTAACATTAACAAATTAAACTAAATAAAAAATTAATTAAAAAGAAAAAAATTAAAAAAAATTCTCGATTAACTCATTAAACTTGAAATTCGTGTTATAAAAATATGATAACTAAATAAAAAAATTAACATTAATAAACTAAATTCAAAAATTATTAAAAAAAAATACAAAGAAAAAAATAAAATAAAAACAGAAAAAAAAAACAGCTCGGAGTATTTTAGTGTATGTTATTATTATTATATTATTATAAGTATAATTAAAATATATAAGTTATATTATTATAATCATAATTATATAAGTTATATAAGTACAGGCGTGGGAAAGCTACAGTGCTTTTCCGACGCCTTGTAGAGTATTACTTAATATATTATCTTTAGATTCTTTCTAGCCACAACTGTCTAGCTATCATCACAGTCAATCATTGTTGTTGACTTGTTGGTGTCACTTCTTCTTCTTTTTATTAAATCAATTTTGATACATTTAAAACTCCGTCCTTCCTCAATTTGAAACCATAACACCTCCAATGAATTCGCACGATTGAATATATTAAGTTGTCAATCCACACAAACTCGAACTAACAGGATATTATTTTTTATATTATTAAATTTAAAATTATTTAGATATTTATTATTAGAATATTTTATTTTTTACTTTAAATAATTTTTAAAAATTAAATTACCGTAAACCACAAATCATTTAATTATTCAATCTTTAATAATAATCCACACAAATTACTCACGGAAAATCACTTAAATTTTTATTTATAAAAAAAATTATTTTATTGAGAATACTAGCTTTAATATTATATTTACATAATTTTTTTATATAACAAACAACCATTATTTTTTACTTACAAATAATAGACTTAGCTTTATAAATGATAATATATATATATATATTTTTTTGCCCTTAAATAATATCTATATATTATTTAAAGATAATTTTAAAAATTTAATCAATTAAGTTTTTTCTTGATTTCTCAAGATCTAAAAATATAATTTTTATATTAATTATATTCTAATTTTTAATTTTTAAAATATATATTAATCAAATTATATTTAATTAAATCATCCTAATAAATCATTTGTAATTTTTTTCAATAAAGATAAATAATATCTTACGAGATAGATGAATGTTGTTCACAAAATATATTTATTTAATTTTATTTATTAAAAATAAAATAATATTTTTAGTTTAGTTTATATTTTTTTATATTTATATTAAAAATATAACTTCAAAATAAAATGATTAATGAAACCCAGCTTTCTTTTCTTTTATATTTATATTTTTTTATTTAATTTGAATGGTTTAAAAATATTCCAAGAAATGTTTTCTATGAATCAGTCTTTGTAATAATTGTCATATCCAATTTGATGATCAACTTAGAAAAAAAATAAAATCATGACAGCTGGCATTGTGGCATTGACCCTGGGCCCTTATAAGGCAAACGAGGATCACCGTGTTGAACATTCAAAAACTCCAAAATGAAGAAAACACAGCTAGTCTTTGTACCTGCACCTGGATTTGGCCATCTTGTATCAGCTGTTCAGTTAGCAAAGATGGTTCTTGAGAGAAACGACAGTTTCTTGATAACCATGCTTGCCATCAACAATCCATTTGACGGTACCATAAGCAAGAATACCGAATCGCTTGCTTCAATTCATACAGAAATCAGGTTCATCGAAATTCCTGAGACCATACCCGCACCTCCTCCAGAAGCTTTAGCTGTAAGCCCTGCAAGTGCTTTTACTTCTTACATCAATGATCACAAAACCCTGGTGAAAGATACTATTGTTAACCTAGTCATGGCCCCCAACCCTGCACCAATTGCTAGTGTTGTTGTTGATATGTTTTGCACTGCCTTTATTGATGTTTCCAAAGAACTTGGGGTCCCTTCTCATGTTTTTTACACTTCTGATGCTGCTTATCTTGCCATGACGCTTTACCTTTCAGATAGAGAAGACAAGGGTGAGCCTAAGTTTAGCCCTACTGACCCGGACTATATCATCCCCTCTTATTCAAATCCCGTGCCTTACCGTGTTCTGTCGTTATTGCACACCGATGTGGAATATGAGGCTTTTGCAAACCATGGAAGAAAGTTTAAGGACTCCAACGGTATCATTGTTAATACATTTTCAGAAGCTGAGTCCCATGCAGTTAGTGTTCTTTTGGCTAGAGATGATATACCACCAATTTTCAATGTTGGGCCATTGATTGATCACAAGGGAAAGAGTCTGTCAGGATCCGATGCCGTCAAGCGTGACGAGATCTTGAAATGGCTTGATGATCAACCTGAAAAATCAGTGGTGTTCTTGTGCTTCGGGAGTGGAGGAGGCTTTGATGAAGCTCAGTTGAAAGAAATTGCAATCGGGCTCGAGAGGAGTGGACATAGGTTCTTATGGTCCATCCGGTTGAAACCCTCCAAGGGGAAGATGCAAGCTAGTTTTTTTGACAACTATGAAGAGATCTTGCCACAGGGATTCTTGGAAAGAACTAAAAATATTGGGATGCTATGTGGATGGGCACCACAAGTAGAAATCTTGGCACACAAAGCAGTAGGCGCTTTCGTATCACACTGTGGATGGAACTCAACTTTGGAGGCCTTGTGGTATGCCGTGCCTATTATAACTTGGCCATTATATGCAGAGCAACACCTGAATGCATTTCAGCTGGTGAAAGACTTGGGATTAGCAGTGGAATTGACGTTGGATTTTAGGAGAGATTGTCCTACAGATTTTGTCAAGGCGGAGGTGATAACAAAAGCTGTGAAAACCATGATGGAACACGGTGGTCAACAAAGAAACAAGGCCAAAGAAACCAGTGAAATGGCGAAGAAAGCTGTGATGGAGGGTGGATCTTCGTATGTTGCTTTAGGAAACTTGATTGATCAATGGTTAGGAAGCAAAACATGAAGAGCTTGGGCCTTTCTACCATGTTGATTCCATCAATGATCATCAATTGCTATTGTGGCGTAATTTCATTCCTCAAATTAAGTTATAGTTTTTATCATATATATAGTTTGTTTGATTTGGTCTAGTGATGTATTTCCTATCCGACATTAGTTCTGATGAAGTTAATTAAAGTTGGGGCCTTATTATGGAATGACCGTACCTTTTTCTTTCTTTCTTTTTTTCTTTTCTTCCTTTTGTTTTATAGCATTAAAATCTACGAGACCAACTAATGCCAACTTTTTTTTAGATTAGATTAATTGTACGAGTGTTGAGGTTGATTAGTGGATTTTAAAGTTAATAATTATATAAATCTTTAATAATTGTAAAATTTATAAAACTTAAATAGTTAATTTTTTAAAAATAAATTTAAGATATAATAAATTAAATTATATGCTTTAGAATTCCAACTCATAACAACTTGTTTATATATGTAGTAATGTACAAGGGGAGATGCATCTTGTTCTTGACCACACACAAAAGCAAGTGATATTTGCTTCCTCCACCAGAGATCTATCGCACCATCATTTGAAAGTAAGTGATGTGGGGCATAATAATAATAATAATAATAAAAAATCATGAAACACAAACTCGTTAAATTTTGTTGAGTAACAACATAAAAATTTATTACTACATATTTTCTCTTTATATCTTTTAATATATTTATAATTATTTAAATAAATCTAAAAAATTAACATAAACAAGAAATGAAACTAAAAGTCCTAATCATAAAATACCAAGCAATAAAAGTTCTAACCACACTAAAAAATCCAAAAAAATAAATAAACTAACTTGATGAGCTCCTTCTGAGCCTAATTTAAAGGCCTTTTGGGTCTCCATCTTTGAAATTTCCTAACTAAATTTGAGAGTGATTAAAAGAATATTTAAAAAATTATGGAATTTTTTATGAGACGGAGCACTCTGCTCAACCCAAGCCTCTTCTTGAACTTAACCATGTCTTATTGATCAATAAATGACTCTGTTAGACAATCCACGTAGTTTAGTTATGAAAAATATGTGGAGGTGATATTTGTCGAAATGGTTCGGTGCATATTAAATAATCTATGTGTTAAGACTTGATGGATAATTTAATGTGAGTTAAGTTCTTATTTAAATCAAATAAAATATTAGTTCTGTCAAACTCATTCGATGAAGTCAATCAAACCCAATCCAAATTTAATCATACAAAAAAAAAACGAAACATTATTATTTTAATACAAAACAGTTGATTCAATGATCTTTTTGGGCCCATCCGCCATCGAACCGATGGATTTTATTGAGAAACTTCCACTGAAACATCTATACTAGTCTTATACCTCCAAAGCTAGGAGATCGAGTCTCAACTTGAAACCTTAAGAAAGTGGCTATGAATCAAGGAGGCATCTTTACTGTCTCCGTCTCGACAAAACTCGGGGATCAAGTCTCGGTTGCTGGCACGTGGCCTCCATTCAGTGACTTCCCTACCGAGGGCATTGCTTGCAATCTCCATCACTGAGCAACTCCATTCAATATTAGGGCTTCCCCGTGTGCTGGACTGCTTTATTCGAAAGGAGGCACATATACCATTTATGCAGGGTTGTGTGTATTTGGAAGGAGGCATATACATCTTCAATTCAGGCTGTCTCTGTCTCTGCGTGCGTGCGTGCATGGATGAGTGCATTAACACTTTTTTCAAGTGAAAACTGCTGCACTTCAAAAAATCACAACAATACGAAACAGAATACTAGCAGAATGAAATCTACGCAATGAAGTGATCAACAATAAAACAAGAGAAGCCTACGGATACTGCTTTTCATGACATTACTGCCATAAAAACTTGGTAACAATGAACAAACCAAAGCCTAGCATATTATTTTTTTATCCCTACAGATCAAAGTTGTACACAAAGCAGGACAACCAAACCGAAGTCACTATCTGAATCACCCAAGTTAACTTAATTATTTAAATTTCCTGCTCTGCTACCATAGATGGATAGTTTTTTAGTAACAAAACTGCTCATCCTTTTAATGGTATGAAACAGACAAAGTACAGCCTTTTTTCTACAAAACCTCAATGTTTTTCTAAGCTTAGTAAATCTGCCAAGTGCCAGTCAAGCAATGGTGCCATCATGTTCCGATTTTTCCTCAACCATTTACAGAAGGTAAGACTCTTGTGTTGTACCCAAAAACAGTATGACAACATGCTGACAATAGGGCTTCTAAACTCCAGTGCTACTGCTGCTGCTCATATATCTGCAGGTATGCCTCAGAGAGAGCAACCATTTGAGGAAGGGTCTCAGAAACATGCAGATCCTGCATCTCATACCTGCAAAACATTGGCTATCAGATATGTAATTATAAGTTTCATTCACAACCATACAAGTGGATTAGAACTTGAATTACCATAGCTCTTCTGACTTTCGCTGCACAAAAACCCTGTAGAAACCCTCATTAGGCTTTCCATCATGGACAATATTGGCAATCAAATCATACTTCGAGCGCAATCTCTCATTTTCTTTAGGCATTGGCAAAGGAATAAAATCTTTCAACTCCAAGTTCTTCACAGGAAAGTTGACTGTAATCATAGAAACAATTAGCACAGGATAGTTCAAAACCAAACAAAGTTCTAATTAAAATCCACTGTTAGTGCCGAGCCTTACCTAAGGTGGGATTCTTCTCGATGAAAAAGTTGTTCTTTTTAAACCGCTGCATATGTAGTATTAAATACTGTGGCAATCTGGTGACGCGATATTTCATCCGGGCAACACGAGGACGAACAACTTCAGTCACAGTCTCACCATCAAATTTCTTCAGTATATTGAACAGAGGAACCTGAGACAATAGCACATGTAAAACAAGTATCCACCAAGAAAGGGAATAAGTAGAATTTACCCGAGGAAATCCTTCATTTTCCACCCATGGATCAAGCCAAAACCTTGCTACCCTACCGTACAGAAAACAAATCCCAACATAAATAAGCTCAAAAGTACACAGCCAGTGTTTCTAGGTCACATCTGATCATCACATGCAAATACCGATAGCTGAAAACCCAAACTAGGATACTTAAGTTGATTCAGCTTTCATCTAAATTCCACGTCAAATAAGTTTTTAATTTAACCATTTGAGCAAAATATAGTCTTGTATGGCAACCAACAAAAGCACTAAACTAGGAGTTGAAACAGATAAAATTAACACTTCCTCTCAATAGATGAATAAGAAGTAAGAAAAGAAGAAGAAGAAGAAGAGAAACTGAACTATGTTCTATCTTCCATGGTCAATAATTAACCCTTGATTGCCCAGGAATACTGGAGGCATAAGCTGAGAATGACTTATTTAAAGATCTGAAAAAAAGAATCAACTAAATGTTCTATTACCAGAGCAGTGACATCTACATTCGCTCCTAGGGCTCTAACCAATCATGTCTTTTGAACCCTTTCATTTGGAATGAGAATTAAACATGATTTGATGCCTATAACTAGGATCCCTATAACACAAACAATAGTGCAGGATGATACCATCTAGCTCAGATAGAGAGCCTTTTGGCACTATACAGCAGACATAATAATTATATTTCCAACCTCGCTAAAACATAATGCATAAATACCTGAGGTATTATATTTTTTTCCATCACATCTTTAAACAGAGGAGGTGGTGGCAAATCCAGTCCAAGCATCAAGAATGGCATTCTAGACGTTTCTGTGAAAATATCATGACCAGCTCCACCATCAATCTGGCCATCACCATTTTCTTTCTTCTCAGTGATAGCTTTGTTAGGAATCTCTTTCACAACCTCTAACTCACCCTAACAGGAAAAGAAGTTTTAGACCAGCCCCGCTGAGATAAATAATATCAATAAGCAAACTTGAAACAAACTGAAGAGCATTGGAACAGTAAAAAAGCACCTGAAAGCACTCGTAAATGATACTGTTATTTTTCTTTGAAGTTCTAAGATTTGTGTGCAATGTATTAAGAAGCCATGCCATGAATTCCACTGGATCAGACTGTTGACCAATGCGAAACCGTTTCTTACTAGCTTTCATTACAGCCTGGAGAAACTCGTGTGGGCTCACCTGAAAAGTCCCAAGAGAATAGATGAGCAAATAAAATTAGGAAACAAAACTCAAACACTGGAAAACCATGACTTCAAAGAAGTAATCAAAGGATCAAACCTGTCCTTTAAAGTTCCGAGCATGCCATATTTTACGAGTGAGTTCTCCATAGCGTTGAACAAGAGGAGACTTGCAATGTTGATAGTTTTCAGGGATGAGGAAGAAATTCCTTAAGGGTGTAACTCTCATTAGCGACTGAATTGTGACGTTTACAAAATCAGTTTCCTTGATGTTATTCAGACCCACCTGATGATCAAAATCAAGCAAGATAGTAAACAATGTCAAAATGTCCAAAATATGCATCTTCTACATAAATAAGTAGGACCAACCTGCATCTTATTACACAAGGAAGTTGTATCATGCACAATAATTCAGTGATGAGTATGATGAATTGGTGATCAAGTAAGAGGACAGATGGTTACCATTCCAGGAAGGTAATCAGACCCATCAAGTGCCCTGGACCATTGCCTGTTTTTATCAAGCTGTTTGACTTGCTCCCTAGTAAACCTGCATGGATGATGCAAAGTTCTTGGAACTTGGTAAGCATATAGAGTGAGTTAAAAAGAAAATGCAACCAATAACACCACAGATCACCATCCCCTGTTACCATCTCAACTATATGGTCAGGAACTCTAAGAAAGAATACTAACAGGAACCCCATGCCCACAGGAAAAGTATAATGCACCACAGAGAGAGGGGGAGAAAGACCTTGGATTGAGAACATGCCGTATATCATCTAGTGACGGGTCAATAATCTCATATCCATCAGGAAGACAATAAACCTTCTCTGTCCTAAGATTGACGTAGACATGGTGTCCTGCCTCAAGACTATGAGTATAAGCATGGGATTTCTTCCCTCTTCCTTGGTAATACTTCCCACAAACTAAACACGCATACACATTCAAATTTGACAGGGAAACAGAGCAAAATTTCTCAAAATCAAAGTCCAAGACCTGCAAACCCCCAAAAAACAATTATCAAAACATATTTAAGCACACAAACACAGACATATAAACCACAATCCTGATATATTCTCCGAAATAATGTTTACTGTACTTATTCATGTACACACATGTCCACATAACTACACAAAATGTACCCGGATATATAGCCCAAAAAAATGAAGCCTTTAACACATTTATGTGCACATAATTACACACAAAAACTCACATATACAACCCAAAAAAATGAATCCTTTAACACACTTATGCCTACAAACTACACAAAGTATCTAGCAAAATGCATCCTTCCACACATTCAAGTACAAAAACACAAAACACCCCAAGAAAACATATCCTTAACGCATTTTTGCACAACAATATACAGATAACCTTATTTAAACAAAAATCCATATTATCATATCCAAAACCGCCAATACTTAACACATTTAACAACTTATAAACCCAAAATCTATATAAATTATCCCAAAAAGATGCAATCTTTACCTGTCGATTAACAGTATCTAAATACGGGCAATCCTCACGGGGCTCAAATTGACTCTTCCTCTTCTCCAAACTATTCTCTTGTCCATACAAATCCTCCTCCTCCTCCTCCTCCTCACCATTCCCTACTGCAACAACTTGTCCCCTATTCTCCTCCATCCTTCCACCACCAATAGCAGTTTTCCCTCTTTCAAAATCCTCCTCTTCATCATCCACATCATTGTAAGGCACAAGTGGCTTTTCAAAACCAGAAGCTGAAGACTGCTCATCCAATCTCGGCCTCTTTGAAACACCGCCATTTTCTTCAGTCCCCATATTATCTTCCTCTACTCTCTTGTTTTTCACAATCTTGTCTTCCCTCACTGTTTATGCACATTAAATAGCAAAATACTAGCTCAGTTTATGCAAGATTCAAGCAAATTCCAAGCTCTAATACATTTAAAACTTTAACCAATAAAAAGAACATTTCATGATAAAAATAAGCAAATTTGAAGCTCTAAAACATCTAAAAGCCAAAAATTTAATCCTTAAAAAAACACTTGGATAAAAATAAAAAAATGGTTTTCAAGAAAACAACACCTTTGATCTGGTGATCTTGAAAAGAACCCAAAATATTTCCAGTTTCGAGACTGGACTGCTGCCTGAAGAGCGTTTTGCCGAGCCGAGACAAAACGACACGTCGTTTACGCACCTTCTGCAGCTTGGAATGACGTGTCGTTATCGTAATTTTGAATTGGTGGACTGGGTTGAAAATTATCATTTAGAAGGAAGTCCAGCCCATTACACTCACTATAAAGAGTTTTTTCTTTTTCTCAAATCTCAAAAATAATACCACACAACTCGTCTTAGACTTCACCTTTACCATCAAATAATTATTTGTATTAATTTTATTTTAAAATTTTAAAAAATACTTGATTAATTTTAATTATTTAAGTAAGAAATAATATTATTTTGTAAGGTCAATAATATTTTTTTTATAAAATGATGCCAACAAAGATCTTTATTGAAAAATCAAAATATCCGGATAGTAAAATTGATATAATAATTTGTTTAGGATTAATTCTATGATAATAATTTAGAGTGTTTTTAAGGTTCCTAATATTGTTGGCTGAAAAACTAGAAAACGACATTTTCCAATAATTTGGCCTTTTTTGTATCTTCCATGATTCGGCTTTTCATATACTGTAATTCTCAAACAATATTTTGATCTTCATGGCTAATGCACATGTTAATGAGTATGGGATAAAATTTAATATTATAAGATTTCATCATATGAAAAATAATTAATATCATAAAACCTATAATTTTACTTCGCCAAAATAAGCAGTAAACTAGTAATCTCACATCCCCTTACTGGATGATCAGAGTAGTGTTCGCTATGCTACAAAAATCTCTTGAGGAAGAATCCTCAGATGGTTAAACATTCAGACAGGAGTTGCTTGCTGGCCTCATTTTCTCCTCAACTTCTTGTTCTTGAAGCCTAAATACTTCTCTATATCCTCCTCATCTTCGTCATCTAGTCGGGCTGTTCTCTTGTTGCCTCCACCCTCTTTGATGCTCTATAGAAGTTCAGCAGACAACGGGAACATCAGTCAAGAAACACTCGCATGAGATTGTAATAAAAACAATATCATTATTTCACTACACTTAGTCCTATCAATTATGATGGAAAAATTAAGGGAATACCTTTCTGGAAATTCTTTTGCCTTCTGTAACACGCTCTGCCAGTAGCAAGACTTCATCTTCATTTGCCGTATACTTGGGTATCTTGAAATCATCTGAGAGCATAGCAAACTGTTCAGTCTATAGGTACGCACATTTTTTTCCAAAAATACTCCCGGTGGCTCCTAACAAAAAAACAGCATGTCTAAGTCTAACCTCCAATGTGCTTCTCTATCTGTTTAAATGGTCCTATATCGAATTGATTTACAAGCGAGATTGCAAGCCCTGATCGTCCTGCACGAGCAGTTCGACCAACACGATGAAAATAATCCTGTAAACAAATTAGAAAAGAGGAGATTGTAAATATATGCAAAATACTCCACGAACAACTCCATCTAGTCATTCATCATCTAAAGGAATTACTGTGTTTGTCATGTAGATGTGAATGTTTGGATGCAAGATTCCAAGATTGTGGTGACAAATTCAAACTTGAAATTTGCTGAAAATAATAGCGCGTGTTGCAGAAAAGTGATGACAATGCAGGGAATTATCATGAATGGAAAAGGGGTAAACAACCAAAAGCAATTCAAGCTCCACAATAATTATGACTGAAGATAGATCAGAAACAGGACCTTAACCATGGTGTACCCAAGTATGAGTGAGAGTGCTGGAAAATTAGAAGACAAACCTTGGCGTTTGTGGGGATATTATAATTAACAACAACATCCACAGATGGAATATCGAGTCCTCTACTTGCAACATCAGTGCATATCAGAATATTGAACTCGCCAGCTTTGAACTTATTTAACGCTCCAAGTCTGTTTGACTATAGAAAACATTGTTCTAACAAAGTGAGGGCTGATTTATAATCTCAAGAACATTTAGGTAACAAATAATAAGCAGATGAGAAGAAACGTGAATAGATGGAGAGCGAGAACAAATGCATATATTTCAATTATTTAAGGCACACCTGGCTCATTTGACCATTAATGGGGATGGCCCCTAGACCAAGCTTTCGAAGAACCAAAGCCAAAAAGTCAGTTTCTCTGCATGTCCGAGTGAAAACCATGGAAGTAGCTCCTTTCTTTGATGATAGTACATGTACAAGATAGCAATCCTGCAGCAAGCATACAAAATGAAACGAACCTAAGAGAGATTAATTATAGAGTAAGAGAATGGAAGCAGTTTTTGCTTCACTAAGCTTCCACTGGGGTATAAAATGCTGCAGTCTCATGAATAATTCCACAACTAACATCTTCAAACAAGTTCCTTGTAAGTGATAGATGCATGAAAGTTGATATTGCAGACAAGAAGTTCCTTGTGACCAGAACTTCAGTATTCTTGATGTGTATTTGGATACGCAGCAGATGACAGAGAATATCAAATGGGCTTGTGGAATACATCATTTATGTAAAACGGGAAGAATATGTGTGAAGCAATGCAACAATGGAAAAGGAAGAAACCTTGAGCGCAGCTGGCATGAAGTAAAACCCCTGCTCCAGTGTGTCAACAATGGAATATTTAAATGCTGCTTCGATCTGGAAAATTGAAATTCTGGCTTGTGAGGAAAACAATTAGAAGAGGAAAGTGATAGATGCATGAAAGTTGTTCCATTGCACCTTTACAGGATTCCTTAAACAAGCCCTTTGGAGTTTCTTCACCTGCAAAACCAAGATAAGATCTTGATCAAAATTTCAACCCTATCTCATTTCCCTCCATTCAGATGTACGGGGAATATTTCAATTGTCAACACAAAAAATATTTTGGATTTTATTATTTCAAGCTCGTTGCATTTGTTCTAATTTCACTTTATTGCAAACCTTATGAACTTTGTAATTGGAAGAACCACAAGGCCAAAAACAGATACAATCAGTAACAACAAAAGAAAAGATGATCTGGTATTTTGAAACATTTTATACTTTAGCTTCCATTTCCTACTCATGTTAGTGAGCCAATTCAGGAAATTAGCTACAACAAATTATTTTAATCAGCTTTGAATAGATAACAAATTGCAGAAACATTAAGTTCTTATCTGCAAATTATTTTGCAATGACTTGTTTTATGCTCCATAGCAACCACAGCAACATGAACATTGGAATCAAGAAGACTCCAGCATATTCATAAAAAAAAAAAAATAGATGAGCAAAGGAAGAAAAACAAGAAGAAAACTCTGGCAATCTCAAAGTATATAACACCTGCCTTATTTGTCATAGTGGCAGAAAATAAATAGGTTCTTCTATTCCTTGGAATGGCTTTTAAAATTTCATCCAGTGATTTCTCAAAATCCATACTCAGCAATCTGTCTGCTTCATCCAAGATCTGTTTACAGCACAAATAATAAAGCAACACGAACAATTTACAAAACAAAAAAGGAGGTTCTGGGCCCAAGGATAAAATGTGACGTACTAAATATTTCAATGCATGAAGAGAGAAGCCTTTTGTGTTTGACAAATGATCCGCAAGGCGACCAGGTGTTCCAACCTACAAAGAAATAACAAACCGAGATAAATTGAGAGCTTTCTACAACTGAAAACATGTAGTAGTTTTAATGTATATCCACATAAATCTCCTTCCTGCTCTTGCAAGCATCTTTAAGTATTGAAATTTCCACTTAGAATAATTCCAACCAAAATTGAATATAACAATCTTGTTCATACATTAGGCACCAATCCCACCCCACGCGCCTATACAATGAGAAAGTGGGAGCCAACAAGCTAAGATATGCTCTATGACTTACCAGATTATGATAGAAAGATGCAAAGACCACATCAAATAACAAAACCAAACAGTTATATCCTCTCTGTGTGTCATAGGAAGCTCAAAGTATCATACTAGTAAATGAAACTCTTACAATAACATGTGGCCGCTTTTTTGCAAGGACAATAGATTGCTGCAACATGTCCTCTCCTCCAACAAGCTATTTCAAAAGAACAACAAGGATTATCATTCACATAATTTTGGGAAAAAAAATAACAAGATTGATTGGAAAACTATATGATACAGTTCAATCTTCAGAATCTACCCTTCAGTGATTCAAACCATAGCCTTCTTTTTTCTACTAACTCCAATACTTCTTTATTAAACATTGAACTTTAACATTTCACCATCATTTACTCCACAAAAAAAAAACAACCTGCATAGCTTCTACCCAGTCGCAAAAAATTTCCTTATCAGAATTAGTCCTGCTGCCAGGCATGATTTCAATACTACTCACCTTCAATGCTCAAAGCCAATTTTGTGTATTATATAATTAAATAGCCCAGCCCTGAGTCTTTCATTTGAAGTTAAAATATTCTATCAGCAAATCAAGATTTGTTTTTATTAATGTACTTATACCAACCCAAATGTCTCCAATAAATTTGTGATGGAAATGAACAGATAATCACAAAAAAAAAAAAACTCTCAATTTACTTCCTGTCTATCTAACGAAAAAACAAAAAGAAATAAAGGGGCAACCTTAAAACTTACCACTACACATCTCACACCAATGCCAGATCCCAAAGCTTCAAACTGCTCAGCAATCTGAATTGCCAACTCCCTTTGAACAAGAGCAAAACAAAACCCAGTTGAAAAATATACACTCCATAGCAAAAAAAAAAATACAAACTTTAAAGCTTAAAACACTAAATACACATGAACAAAGCAAACTTTAAAGCTTAAAACACTAAATACACATGAACAAAGCATCTGGGTTTTTCACATTCAAATAATTTAATAAAAAAAAAACTAACTTTAAACATATAATAAACAAAAAAAAAATCATCTGGGTTCAAATTCAAAGAAAACCAACAAAAAAAAGCCAACCTTGTAGGAGAAAGAACACAAACAAAGAAGGGTTGCACAGATTTTCTTTCTTGTGAATCTTTCAAAAGTGCTTCCAGTGTTGGAAGCACAAAAGCTCCAGTCTTGCCTGAACCTGTAGCTGCTACACCAATCAAGTCTTTGCCTTGAAGTGCATAAGGTATTGCTTCTTCTTGTATCTTTGTTGGCTTTTTCCATCCAAGATTTTCACATGCTTCTACTAGTTCTTTACATAAACCTAAATAAGCGAATGTTTTCTCTGCTTCTTGCTTGACTTCTGCCATGTTCTGTCTGATAACGTTAATGTGCAAAAGGTTGCTTTGGTCTGATATCTTTCTCTGGCCAATTTTTTAGCTGCAGGGATCGTCGCTAGCTGTATATATGTATGTACATATATATACCTTTTGCTTATGGAAATTCCAGGCCAAGACGATAGTTATGCGACCAAACACAGGTGGACCCGGCAGGTTGGGCAGGTTAATTCTTCGATTCACGGGTCATTGTTTAGATAAAAAAAAATCGAAATTAAAACCAGCATAAATTAAGCTTCAAATCCACCATTACCAAGTTAACTTATTATACTGGTTTTAGAACTATAGTTAAAGACATGAACTTGTTTATTTATTTTGATTATTTTATAGATTTAATTAACATTTAATCGTTATGATTTATCTAGAAAAATTAATTATTTTTTATAGTATAAAAACTAATTAAATACTTTTTTCAGCACTATTGACTATATTTAATTTAATAATCTTTTATTAAAAAAAATTCCTTTTCTTGTCAATTTTTTCGTCCTATCTATTTTTTCAACCTTTCCTATTTTTTTTTTAAGTTATAAATGAATACACACACACAAATACCAAGTTATAATTAACTTTTTTTGGTTTAATCTTTTTTAACAGGCATCCTTCTACTGATGGATCAGTTTTTAACAAATTATCTACACATGATCTAATTCAATATTTAATCATGATTTAGGTTTTTCATTATGTTCATTTAATTTGAATTCATGCTTTTTCATGATTCTCGAATCATGTTTTTTACACAAAAACTATTTTACTTGTTCTCTAATTAGAAGCTTTCATACAATAAACAATATTTTTTTCTCATTGTTTTTGGTATCAAAATAACATTTATTTACAATCTCCAGACAAGAAAAACAAAATAAAAAATATATATCTCCATGAACCTTAGTTTTGTCAAATTTCAATTATCGACCACAAATAAAACTCTCAGATTTAGTCATGTTTCAATTCCTTAGCAATCTAACTAGGATGTTTTCTGTTCAGTTTCGTCAAGTACTAAAATAAAACTCTCAAATGGATTGATGCAGTGAGTCCCAAGTAATATTAGTGGCTGAGGCAGTGGATCTCTTGTGAGTTGTGAGATGTATGAGTGAGGAAATGCTACTCTCAGAGTGTAATTGAAGAACTGATTGGATGGATGAAAATGGAAAATCTCAGCTCAAAGACATGAAGAAAGATGTGTGAAGATGCCAAGGTCTTGTTCAAACTTTACCACCATGTCTTCCTTGGACAATCCAATCCATGCTTCTATTCCCTCACCATCTTTTGTATCCAAGAAAATGGCAACCTGTTAGGCTTCAAGGCAGGACTTTACCCAAAGTAAGCATCTTGAAATGGAAACTTATACCAACTGCTGAAACGAAAAAAATCCTTGAGCTAGGAATCTTTAGAGCCTCCTCACCGGCTTTAAACACAGTTAGCAGACCTATCTCGATGATTAATTTGGAAAAGAGCCTCCGTAATCCATGGACTTCGACGGTCTAAGTTTGGAATGAGTTTTGTCAGGTTAATAAAGTTATGGATCTACATGTTTCACCAAATCAATGTTTATTTCTAATTCAACTTGAAACCTGATTTAAATTAGATTGCAGATTTTCTAACTCAAGCAACCTGATTATGCTGGGTTTAACAACTCTGTTTTAGAGGAAATATCCGCCAACAACATGAAGCTTTCCCAAAGATACTCATTATTCATCCTCGCTATTGACTCGTGAAATTTGTTTTCCTACTAAACCATTATAGTTTCGCACATTACTTTCACTTTCTGGTCACTTTGCTGTTGCTACCAGGTAGAAGTTTCCAATGGACTGTTGTGGCACTGGTGGTTTCATTGTCCTCCGAACATGGACTGCAATTGTTGCAGCATTTATCTTTGTAGCTTCAATTTCTCCGGTTACAGCCGTCATAGCCCCCAAATAAGAGCTGAAACAGCATCGAAAAGAGGAGGACAATCCAAAGATGGTCCGTTGCCCACTTCTTCTCCTGGAGAAACTTTTTTGGAACCATCAAACAAGAACCTTTTCATCAAAATTTCATTTAACACATCCTCTTTCATGAAATTGCTTGAAGAGAAGCTTGGTAAATCTTGTGGATGGAAGAGGGTTGAGCAGTCAAAAATCACCTTCTCAATAATGTTTTGGGAATCGCAAGCCATTGCAGCCCAGTTATTACCAAGGGTTGCCATAGTTGATGCATCAGCAACTGCATGTCAAATGCAATTACAAATTTTCAACCCCCTACAATTGAAGTAATTTACTTGAACTGCTAGCATTACCTGATCAGTGCTTAGCCCAAATGACTTCATTAGGGCTACATGGTAGCAGCTGATTTATGTCTGCTTCTTGAAATACCTTTGTTACGTCGCCACCGTCCAAGGCTTCAATAAACAAAGCGCACCATCATCGTTGCAGTCGATAGAAAAAACATCTTTTATCCGTCCAGCAAAAGGGTAGAGTTAAGTTGATGACTGTGAGGACTTTCTCAGGTGATAAAGGAGGCTTTGCGGAAACTTTCACTGGATAGTGAGTAAAAGAGTAAGCTTGTAGGTTCTTAGATGGTGCAGCACGGCGGAAGGTTTCAGGATTTCCTTAGAAATGATTTGAACTTCCATTTTCTACTTCTTCTAAAAGCGAACTGCTAAGTTAGTTAATAGTTTTGAGGCAATACAATACGGCCAATCAATACTGAATTATATAGAACCCAACGAAAGTAGCACTACGTAGAATGATGTGAATCTGAAAGATACTGTTCATGTCCACTCAATTGGAAATCACTATCAATACTGTTTAATTGAAGAAAAAAATTAGGGATGCAGATGATCAAAAGTGCAATGATGCCTATTCTAAATGTTTCTTTACGTCGTTAAGGAGATATTGTGAACCAAGTTTTTGTCAATAACATCACCAAGTGCCAGTGGATGTTCGGCTTCCAAAAATCAACTTACAAGGAAAGATTTCATGTTAAACCAACCAGCAGCAACCTCAACTTCTGAACTCTTTATGAGTTCGTTGATTAAGATTTCGTTGGCCGATCACATCTTTCTTGTTGATTCAAAACCCTAGTACTAGTAGATCACTACCACCATCACCATCAATTGAATGAGCAACCATCATGGTGTTCAAACAAAACCAGTAGCAGATGTCACTGCAAAATCACACCTATGTTGTTCCAACTTAAATCGTAGCGTTAATTCTCTCCAAAATGATTAAATAATGCATTCCGAGTCCAAATATTCAGAATTCTCAGGTGGAAAAGGAGCTGCATGGCTTTGATCATAATGCAAAGATCTGAATGTCTTGAATCACAGCTGTCATTTTTTTTTCCACTTACAGTAACTCTTTTTGACAGTCCAGGCGATTGCCGTTGCGTTCACCCCCACAATGATTAAAGGTTCCTAGTCCCACGAAACATTGTCTCTAAAAAGTTTAGCCAATTAACCCCACAAGACATCCATTTAAAACATGGTAGTTCTAAGACTAGAATGAGAGTCAACAACGGTACAAAATGGAACCGTTGCAAAAGAATTCCAACGGAAAGAACAGAACAAGAAAGGTGGTTAAAGTAGAAAGATTCGGCCAACGTTGAAAGCAAAAGCAACATTCAAAAGGGAAAAAGAATGTACTAATGGAATGATGATCCGGGAGATAAAAAGGGAAGTGTTCGATTTAAGGTAATGGTGAATTTTATTAACCAACAACTACCAAATGAATATCTAGCTGCAAATTTTCAAATCCTCTCTTCATTGTTCAAATGACCAGTCTCAAATAGGAGTCATAAATAAGACAATAAAAAGAAGATATGTTAAACATCAGAAGCATTTTCCAACTTGTAAAACAATTATATGGAAGCTGCAACTTCAAGGTAATAGCAATTCTTAGTTTTTAGTTGGCAGCCAATCTTTGCGGATGTCAAAGGTGTAGTTGATCTCAAGGTAGCACTTGTTATCGTCATCAACGAACTGGAGACACAGAAAGAAGAATACAAAGGAAATCAGTAGCAGCTTGTGCAAACCAAAAATTCTTGATAAATCTAATAATTATCCTTGAAATCTAATCACTAAACAAAGGATGACCCACAAGTTTAAATGTTCAAATGCATGAATTATGACACACTTGATTCCAGAACTAATTGATAGGAACATTACCCTGCTTGTCCTTTTGAAGCAGATTAAGTTAGGCCTTGCAAGATGTTCTGAAATAATAACTACATTGTTGGGACTTTAAATAGTAATAGATTTAATGTTAGCATATTTAAAATTATTTGAAATTTTGAAATTTTTTTTTTATAAATCCATGCTCTTAAATGCAGGTGCCCCGCAAGTACTATCACATGAATCAGCAGAACAGATGAAAACAACTGAACATGAATGTGCGCAAATGCGTTGGGAAAAGGGCAGTTGATGAACATATATTTTGAACCAACACATCTGTTGCGTGAAAAGATCAAATATCAAAGGGGTGAAGAACAAGAAGAACTGGAACTTACTTTACTTCTAGCAGCATATGATCCTCTAGCAAACATACCAGATGGAGTGGTTTCTTCAGGCATTTCATGAGTATAAGGTTCTGTCTGAGGACTAAAGGTTCCTATCATCTCCTTTGAGCTATCAACTATTATGACAAATCATCATTCAAGAGAAAATCATTATTTCAGTGAAAAAGAGATATGGGGATGGAGAGATTGGAAGAGATAAATGGAGAGAATTTTACCCTTGATACCAGTTTTCCAAACCGTGTTAGTATACTTGAGGCCGGAAACAATGTTGTTCTTAACCTCAAAAGTGAACTGCAGACTATAGCGGCTACCTTCTTTTAAGGTGAACCACGAGCCTTTAGGCTTTCCATTCTCAGGAACTGAAAGAACAATATCAGGTCTGCCAGAGGATTTGATTTCAAGGCTCAGGATTTTAACTTCAGGTTCAAGAGTCTCTACATAGTTATAAAACCATTAAGAAAATGTCAGAGATCCAAACAAACTTCATCTGCTATGAAGGCTAACAGAGGAAATTTTATTCAAATTCAAGCATTTACAAATCTAGTCAATGAAATGGTATGCTTGAATAAATGGAGATGATGAAAGAAGGGTCTAACACACTATCGTCACACATGAGCTCAGACACAATTGCTATAAATTGTGGGAAAAGAAATAAAAATTTGACATATAATCCACAAACTAAAGAAATAAAAATTTGACATGTAATCCACAAACTATCAACCCTAATTAACAAACTTAACTTTTATTAATTCCTAAGGTTTCTCGGGTGAATTTTAGTTTTTCTCACAGCAGACAATATGCAGAGACTTGTAAATCCACAAAAAAAATCATCAACGGGCTACATAAAACATAGCTCCATTACCACTAATTGCAAAGGAAATCTGAATTGTACTACAAATTAACACATTTTCAAAATGTTTAAGCAGATTACCTCCAGCAGCCTCAATATCCACAGCCCCAAGAAGCTGTTCCTTCCACCTCCTCAAGCTCTCATCATCCTACATTCTCAAACCCCACAAAACAGAAAAAGATTGAACATAAACAAAACAAAAAATGGAACAGTAATTAATAAAAAGAAACAGGAATGAGAAAACACAGAGGTAGAAAAGAAGAAAGAAAAACAAACCTTGTCTTTTTCAAGTTGTTCTTTGAGTGTGTATTGAGGACCCAGCTCAATCTTCCTTTCATTAGTTTCTTCATCATCCTCTTCTTCTTGATCAGTTCCATAAAGAGAACTCTCACTCATCTTTCTACTAATCCCACCACTTTTAGGTTCATCAACATTATGTTCTTCTTCATTTGGAGGTGTTTTCGTTGTTGCTGCTGTCTCAGAAACTTCCTCTTTGTTTTTCTCATCAAAACCCATGCTTTTAGTATTTGAATTCACACCAACCTCCAAAGACATCAACAGCCCATCAACAGTAACAAAAGAAACAGCACTTGTGTCTGCGCCTATATGTGTCTCCCTTAGGGAACAAAACAAAAAACAGAATGCCCCCAAAGCAAAAGAACACAGAAACCAGACACCAACAAAAGAAGGGTCAAAGAATCTTAGAAAATAGAACGTTTAACACGGGACAAAATCAAGAAAACGCACAACCATAACCCTTCAAACAACAAAAAGACACACTAACAACCCAAGAAAGAACGATAGAGAAAGGTCACAAGTTCAGTTTTTAGAAAGTTCAAACTAAGGAAAAAGACAGAGTCATGTGGTGATCCTAAAATTGTGTTCATCTAAACAACAACGGCAAAATAAGAGAAGAGAGGTGTCAAGATCGTGAAGGTCACTCCTTCAGTAGTATCCACGAATACCTTGATTCAAGGACATGGGGACCTTTAAAATTAGAGCATCCTTTTGATTACAACCAAAACAATATACAGAGAGAGAGAGAGAGAGAGAGAGAGAGAGAGAGAGAGAGAGAGAGATGTGAGATTAAGACAGCCTAGGATTGTCTGGAGGCTAGACTCCTCCTCTTTGACTTCTTATAATGGAAACTCTGACTCGGACATGAAGGAAAGAAAAAAAAAGCTGCCTAGGATTCTGATAGTTATAATTGGTTTGGTTCAGCTTGCTGTTTTTAACTTTAGATAAGCTCTCAGTGCTTGGTACTTTGACCTTAGGTTTTTTGAATGGACATTTTCTTGTCCTTGTCAAAAAGATTATAGGCTTATGCAAAGTCAATTCAGTTAGCTGAGTCTAATTTGTTCATTTTCTCATGTATTTAGGACATCAAAAAACCATAGCTGAGGAAAGTAATAAAGAGTCCGCGTTAAAGGTTGTTGAGTCGATTTTATCAGATTAATTGTTTATCAAAAAAGATGTCATTTTTTTTTTTAAGGAAAAACTTTATTAGCTTTGACTCAATCCAATTTGAAATAAGTTTATAGGCTAATCAAAATGTAGGTTACTTGAAATCTTTAGTCCAAATTGAAATTTAGTTGGAATCATAAATGTTCTTTATCAAGTTAACCCGAAACTAAGTTTAATTTTATTATGAAAACCATTAGGTGAGGCTTTCAGGACTAGTGTAGAAAAGTTTCTAAGTTAAATTATATGGACTAATTGAAGTTGTAATTGTCATTTGCTAAATGGAAATGGGAATTTGTAAACGATGATGATCTCATTAGCTTAGCCCTATTGATGTACTTAGTTTATATATCTATATATATATATATATATTGGAGTGTTTATAGTGGATTGGAAATGGTAGAAATGGGTGCACACAACTTCCTAATAATTAGTAATTATAAGATTATAATGTCAATTTCAAGTTTAGAAAAAGGACCCACGTTATTATTAAGCTTAGTGCATGTCAAAAAGATTCATGGATGACATTAAATTTGGTATAGCTAAATAAACTAATTTTATAATTTATTAATTGAGATTTGATTTGAGATCAGATTTCAAATCAAATCAAGTAAAAATTAATTTAATTTATTTAAGAAATAAATTAAAATTTAATTTAATTTTTTAAAAAATAAAATAATATTATTAAAACTTTCTTTTATAAAAACTCTTGTAAAAATAACCCAATTTAACTTTTTTTATATATAAAAACTCTTGTAAAAGTATTAATCTACTCAACCCTGAAGATAATCATGGCCTCCAATGATGTACACGAAGGCCGTGGTAGCAAGGAGAATTTCTGCATTGAATTGTTCCGATTTCTGTAATGCATGTGCCCCACTAATTATCAAGGCCACTGAATAGATTCTAGGAGGGCCACTGTGTCAAATGTACATGGTCATCATTCAATAGTCATGATGGTGGAACAACAATCTTCTGCTCCGTTAGCTCATGTAATAAATTATTTTCCATAGGAGGAATGGTCAGCAGATGCATGAACCTCAGCTTAAACTTCATACCACCTTCATGGAATCCTGTGGCAATTTTGGACTGTTTGCTTGTACCTTATCCCTTGTGCCGACGGAGCCAAGAACCAGTTTTCACGCTGACAATTTACCACACAAACCACAAAGGAAGGCAGAAATATCTTCCCAATGTCACCATCAGCAACCAGCGCAGATGGTGGCCAAATTTGCCATTTACCGAACCTGGTCCTCAGCTCCAAGATAATTCATCATCGTTTCCTTCGGGAGATGATAAAACCACAGTAAATCAGTAGAGTCATCTCTGGCAGCATTTATAGGGTGCGCTGTACAGCAGACTGGAAGCGAGAAATTTCATATACATGAGAATTTTATAACAGCAAGGATCATCTTGGATTCTTTTTCGCAAACAAGAAGATAGATTTCTTGGGAAATATAACACTCGTGAAGCTATTTTGTAATGTATGGATGGAGAGATTTTCTTAGTAGATTTACTCAGATAATATCTGAATAATAATAAGAAAAAGATATAGTGCCATTGGATCACTCGAAAAAAAAACAAAATTTTATTTTGTTTTTGTCCAATTTCTCAAAGTGGGAATTCCTATAATTCCTTTCTAGGTTTTACACTTTTTTTCTTTCTTTCCATATTTCTTGACATATATGATAAATAGCATACCTGATAATGTCTACAAGAACATAAGAAATTAAAGTATCTTGGCTCTTCTCATCAGTAGATATACATACATATCTCGTTTTTACTGCAATATGTATAGCTATTCCATGTAAAATAAATAGTGGATTTGTTTGTTATTTGTTGAATTTTTTTCATGGTTCAATGAATAATTTGATAAGCCAATGATTTTATATATATTATAATACAATTAATCAACATGTTAACTAATCAGTCATGATAAATTAGATTAGATTTTATAATTTTTACTTACGAATTTGCAGTTTTTCTTCTGCTAACAAGACCATACAAGGGATTCTCCAGAATCAGCTTTCCTTTTATTAAAGCTAATACAATCATTTATGTTGGCTTTTTAACCTATATTAAGGGATGGGTCTTGAAATCAGACCTTCTTCCAAGTCATACATACAATTGTAAGCAAATACAACTTTTCACATAATTTTATATGTATATATAAGATTGATTATGAAATTTTATTTCTTTATTTTAAATTGATTATCCATTCCCTCATTTCTATGCTAAGATTGGAAATCTTGTATTTTTCATATTGCAGGACCTTGGACCCTAGAGTCATCTCTAGCTGCATTTATAGGGTAATGGTAGAGCAGACTGGAAGTGAGTTATTCACCTTCTAAATCCCCTCTTCAATCTCTGTATTACTTGATTCCTCATTACTCCAGGCAAGCATGCGCAGAAGTAACTAAAATGGGAAAATGGAAGATTATGCAGTTCAAATGAAAAAAACCTAAATTCGGAGCGTTAAATGGCTTTTGCTCCACCTTGCCTTGTGGTTTATCGGATCCTTCTCTGCCAGCTAAGTCCATCCAATTTGCCTGATATAAATTTGAAATGAATCATAACAAGTCTACTCAAAATCAAAATTAATGTATTATCTAGTGATGATAAATGATGCATCTTACAGAAGAGTAGACTTGAATGTTACTGACAAAATATGGAACAATTCTCTTTCCATTTGATGTTCAAATAACCCGTGACCTTGATGTTACAGGGAGAAGACAAACTAGATTTCAAATACAAATTGCCCCCAAAAAGATGGAAGCACGTCCCCAACTCTAGTGTGGTTGAATATTCAAACACCATGCAGCCAGGCTCGGTAGTCTTCACAATTTAAAATTGCGTTCTCAAGAATCCGTGATTCAGTTGTCCAATACAATTGTAGATGCACCACCATGAAGTGGAGGGATGAAACAATGCTCAAGCCTGAGATAATTTATCAATTGCTTCCCCATTTTCTCTTAACACTCTCTTTAGCTGAAACTTCAACATAAACACCATTCTTTGACGCACCAGCAAAATCAGCAGGATCATCTGGAGATGCCTTTCTCAACATTTTTGATGATATAAAAGTTAGCCCATTTCTTGTCCCTCGCAAAGTGTATAGCAAAGGATTGACCATGACAGCAAGGATCAAGTCACCTTTTGCAATTATGAGATACTGCAAGTGTAATATAACATCATAAGAAATTGGGAGAGAGCAATTAATTAACAAATATAGCACAGCATTCCAAGAATTGTGAACGGAAAACCTAACCATGGCAATAATACCCAGGACAGCAAGACTTGTTTGCTGTGCTTCTGGCCAAAAATTGTCACCGTTGGACCAGCCAAATCGTCCACCCCATCCAAACCAGCCTCCTCCACCAGAATCTCCCCCTCCACCTGCTTCCTCCCTCCTCTTAATTTCCTTGTTCCATTTTTCAAATTCATCTTTCTTTCCACCAAGAGCACTTTCTAAAGCTTTCTTTGCTTGTTCCTGCAGCCACAAATAAGACAGCCTAATCACACCTGCAAACACATTTAATCGAGAGCTTGCCTATTCTTTTTATCCCACCCTATGACAGGTCACCGTATAGCATAACAAAT
This sequence comes from Populus ilicifolia, assembly GCA_015708895.1. Lineage (NCBI taxonomy): Eukaryota > Viridiplantae > Streptophyta > Magnoliopsida > Malpighiales > Salicaceae > Populus > Populus ilicifolia. The sequence goes on along the minus strand of SRLM01002186.1, from coordinate 67,146 downwards.
ACAGAGTTCAACAATATCTAAATTCCAAGGCATGTCAAAAGACTGGAGTTGAAAGCCTCTAAACAGTTGGATTACAACACTCCCTTGCATATATCTCAGTTTTTCATCAAACCTGAGAAAGCCATTTCCAATAATTTTTGTTAGCCATGTTTCCATCATCTAGACCTGGTTATGACCATTGGTTTGATACGACAGGCAATCACCAAGATTAATGGACACCATGCAAGTCAATGCACAAGAAAATGTGAAACCTTCACATAACCAGAAACACAGAGCAGAAGCCTCCTGCACCAGGCTACCCTTTTGTACAACCAAAAGGACCCTTAGTGAATTTAAAGTTCTAAGACATGTCATAAAGTTGTTGCTGCTGAAGGTCCAGTTCAGTGATCAAAACCATCTTCGAATATGGGAGAAAGGGTAAGAGGATTGGTGGCTTAGTGCAACAGCTTGAATCGCCTTGGCTTCTAGAGTTAAGCAACAAGAATCCTCCGCATGAATTGCAGAACAAGCTATTCAAATTACCACATTTACAAAAACAACGGCCTAGCATAACTATCAAATACATTACCGATTATCCTACTAGGTGGTCAAGAAGCTTGAGGTCCCTAAAATGATAATGGTAATTCTAGTTGGCATGGCAACTAACATAAACACATTCACATTACAACCATATTAAATATTTCACTTTGTTGGAACTCAATCACTCATAACTAGGATACAAACGCACACAATGGTTAGGCTAATAACTAACAATCGAAAGATCATTTTAACACCCCAGCATTCAAAATTTTTACAAGAATCACAGTTTAATCAGTAAATATCTGAAATTAAAAACCATATCCCATTCAAACAACCAACCCTCACTCCATTCCAACTCAATAAAACACTTCATAAACTCTACAATTTGACAAGCAAACAACATCCTAACCCTCATCTTCCATAATTAAGCGGACAAGTTATTCACTTGCAAGCTCAGAAGCCCCTTAAATCCAATTATCACAGTCCATACCCACCATTTAAAACGACAGCGTTCAATCGACTCAAAACCCAAACATGGGTTTTTAATTTCCAAAACAAAAACCTTAAAGCTTCAATCTTTATCACTAGCTGATAAAATTTTCCTTAATTCGCATCCAAAGAGACAAAAATCAGAAACAATATATCCAAGAAACTGAAAAAAAAATCATATAGGAGCAAACTTTTTTTCTGTACCTCTCTGCCACCGCCTGAGAAAAGGCAAGTAAACTTGCCATTACACTTGAATTCTCTCTGCAAAGAGGTCCAGCTGTGCTTCACATCTTGCTTCTGGCTCTGGCTGAGGAATAGGGTACCGTTTGATTCGGGTCGGGTTGAGGAACGTAGAGGGTTTATGTGAAGAACTTGTGCCATGGTGGTGGCGTGTTACCCTTCTGCCTCCAGCTTGAGAGACATGTAGTTGATAGAGCTGAAGAGAACATGGGCTTTGGGATGCAAATTGGTAAGCCCGTTAGAAATTTTTAGGACAATATGTCCTTTGGGCTTTGAACTAATTTCAATTTTTTTTTTAGCTCAATAATTTTCTTGTTTTCCATCGCTTTTCTCATGTCTGACTTTCTTACCACCAGAAGTTAGTCTTTGGGTTTCCGTAATGTATAGTGTTTTTTAAGTTTTTTTATTTAAAAATATATAAAAATAATATTTTTTTATTTTTAATATTAATATATCAAAAAATAAAAACTAAAAAATTATTAAATTAAATTTTTTAAAAATCAAAATCAAAAAAATATTATTCAATTGCAATACAAATGATGTTAAAAAAAAAACCAATGTTGATAACCAGCTCCATCAACCTTGCTTATTAACTAAAAAAAATAATATATAAATTTCAAGATTATTTAAAGTAACTTTAAAATTTTAAAATATTATTTAAAATATATATAATAACTCGAATATATACACACACATCAATACATATACACATATGCATATGTATGTATGTGCATACACTTACGCACACCTCAAATGGAATCAACACATATATATTTGCATGTATGCCCGTGCTCTCACATTGTGTGTGGTTTTTTTTCTAAAAAAATTAAGGTTTAATTGAAAAAAACATGACTATTATTACATATTTAAGATCAGCGATACTCGTGTGTTCTATTTCACATTTTGTATTTTTTTAATCATTAAAAGTAATTTTCTCGAGCAAAGTTAATAGACAGCTTAAGGTTTTACAATGGTTGGCATTCAATGGCTACTCAACAACCTCACTCTATCTAGATAGTATCGAGCAGGGTTTCTTCAATGGCTTTCCTTTGATTAATTTTATGATTGTGTGATGCAGCGGCTGTGTTTCCCAGCCATATATATATATATATATATATAGATTGAAGAACAGGGACCACAGACAGGCTTTGCTCAAAGTTCAGGCAACAGGAGGAAAAAGGTGACAGGAGTCTACATCATTACATCGCATGCTCTTAATTTATCTTCTGTTTGTTTGTTTCCTTCGTTTTGTCTTTGTCTTGTTTGTAAAAAAATATATTCAAACCCTGTAAAAAGAACCCAAATCCTCCCTTTGTCCATTTATGTTGCCAATATACGTAGCCTTTTCATCACATTTTGACAACTTCTACACTTGGGATGTTACATAATTGCTTCTTTTAGTCGCAAAGATATGATTGTGACACACACACATCACAATTCATGTCTCAATTTCCCCCCATTTTTCTAATATTATTTTCTTATTTTGTAATTTTCTCTATAAGTCCAGTGACATGCACTTAGATTCGTGAGGAAATGTTCATGGTTTGGTTGATTTTTTTTTAAAAAAAATTGATTTAATAAATTCTAGTTGGGATTGCTTGTGACCCAATCAAACTCAATAAGTCTAGTCTACTTTTATGATTTTTTAAAAGTAAAACAACACTATTTTAATAAAAATAAATAATCTTTGCTGATCGTTGATGTAGCAACCCACATTCTTTTTCATTCTTGGCTGGTATGAAAATTGTGGTGATTTCCTAAAAAAGAAGAGCAATATAAATAAGGCAAGACTTTGATTAAATTATTTCTTACATCTTTTTTTTTTTTTTTACGTGGGGTGTCCGGGCCAGCTTTACGCGCACCATGACTAATCCACACGGTTCACTGAACATCCTGCAAGCCCAATGAACAGGTAAGGCACCGCGGGGGTGACAGACGTGCATGGTAAGGTTCGAACTCATGTGTTGAGGAAGGGGACAACCCAGGTATATTTCTTACATCTTGATCAAAAGTGATGTTGTTGTCGATCACGAGCCATGCTAGGTAAATATACCTGGGTTAATTTAAGTTAATTAATGTATTTTATTTTATAAAAAAAATAAAATCAATAAATTTTTATCAAGTTTTTCTAAATTTAACATAATCACAAGATAATATAATTTTTTCATCGGTTCCCACCACATTGATTCTTTTTCTATAGTTTATTGAAACCTGTATTTTTATTAAAACCCGAGTCCATCTTACCTGCATAATGGGTCAATCATAAGCTTAAAAACAACGGTTAACGTAGGAGATAATCTGGTCTTGTTTATTTTTGTATTTTAAAAAAATTATTTTTTTATTTTAAATTAATATTTTTAAATATTTTAATACATTAATATTAAATATAATTTTTTTAAAAAATATTTTTAAATAAAAAATATTTAAAAAACAACTCGAAATATATTAATAGGTACGCTAGTGATCTGGTTGAAGAAAACAAACACTAATCTGGTTCTCTTTTAGTCTTTATCAACATTCTCTTGTTGTTGACCCACCCCACTAAATTCTTATCAAACTTTCCATCATCCTCATTCCAAACTCAATTCTCGATTACCAAAATACCCTCGCTCATTTCTCAACAAATCATCATCATCAAGCACATTAACTAATTTTGTGAAATTGTTTGCCCTCATTCTTCAACTGCCCTTTTTAACCCCTCTCAATTTTATCTTTCTCATAACCAAAGAAAAATATTTGAAATTAATGCTACAAATATACATAAAATTATTTCTATTCATGTACGGATAAATTTTAATGTATTTATCATTTTATGTTTATTTTATTAGGAAATTTTACTAGGAAGTTGATTTAATATATAATTTTTTAATATATATTTTTTTATTCATCAGAATTAATCCTGTGAATCCATTCATTCCATAACATGAGTTTTTGCCAAAAACGAACCCATGATTCAAATCTAAAAGTATATTTATTTTTATTTCTTACGAGTATTTTTCTAAAAATAAAATTTTATATTTTTTTTCTTTGTTTTAATTGTTTTTGGATTTCTTTAAATTATTTTGTTAATTTTTTTGATGTACTAATATTAATTTTTTTAAAAAAGATATTATTATTATTTTAAAATATTTATTAGAATGTCTAACTGCTGTAATAACAATGCTTCAACCTCCTTTATTATCTCATTTCCCACTGTCAATTACCTCTTCAATTATCCACTATCTTTCTTGTCTCTTCCCTTTTCAATTTTAAAGCAAAATAAAACTCCCACATATATTCCCATTTTACCCTCCACGCCTGCCGCCTCCCCCTGCCACCCCCACAAGCCCCGGCCTCAACCCCAAAGCGTCATTTCAAACACCTAAAATGACAGCTTAGAACTTCAAGAAACAGTGGACTTCCCCAAATACCCACTCTACCCTGCCCCCCCTGCCCACCCACCCACCAGTTACACAGGGCAAACCGTCTTTTCAGGTTAAAAACATGAGAGGTCATTTCCGTCCTTTGGAAAATTATAAAGAGAGAGACTGAGAGAATGTAGAGAGAGAAAGAAACACAGGATTTCTCTAGAGAGAGAATTGTTTAGAGAGACAAAGACACATAGAGTTACCGTTTGTGTCCGTTTTTTCCGTTAAAAATACATGTGAAGAAAGAGAGGTAGCCAAGCCATGGTGACAGACCAGGAAATAGCCAAAGGAGTAGAGACGGTGCTGCGGCAATCCGACCCCAGCACCGTTACTTCATTAAACGGTGTCGTACAGCAACTTGAAGCTAAATTAGGGTTAGATTTATCACACAAAGCTGCTTTTATTCGTGACCAAATTAATCTGCTCCTCCGCCCCCACCCTACCACCACCGCCTCCGCCCCCGTAACTGCCTCCGCGCATCCACAACTGGCGCCACAACCACCACCACCTCCATCACAGCAAGCTTTTCAATTCCAACAAGGACAAACTCTTCATTTTACCCCAAAAGACCATTTTGCCCTCCAATTTCAACAGCAACAATTTCACCCTTCCCATTTTGCCCTTAACCCTCACCACCACCCTCAGCAGCACCAACAGCACCAGGTTTTTCCCCAGGACCTTAACTTTAGGCAGCCGCAAGCTGTGGTGGCTCCACCAGCGGCGCCACCTCAGTTGCAAGTTCAGCAGCAGCAGAGGCAGACGCAGCATGTGCAAAATGTTGGGGATGTTCCACATGAAGTGGCTAAAGAGAGGTAAAAGCTTAGGACTTTTTGTTATTTCTCGATTCTAGTTTTTTTTTAGGGCTCAATTTTGGGTGTTTAGGGGTTTACTTGTTGCATTTTATTTTTTTCAAACTTTACGGTTTATAGTTTCCTTTTATTTTTAATTGGTAAGATTTTGTTATATAGTCGAATTGTATATAGTTACTAAAAGACAGAGAGGGTTAAAAAAATATTAGTAACTATCACTTTCAATGGTTAAAAGAGTGACCCAGTTGAAGGTTTAATGCTATTTTTTTGCTAAATTGAAAAATCCAAAATTTGTTAGCTCATGGTTAGTGTGAAAGGGTTTTTTAAGTTGATGATAGCGTGAAGATTTGGGCCGTTGGTGATTTTGTTTGATTGGAGCTTGAATCTGTTGGGGCTGTTTATGGAGATTGAATGGTGTTTGAGTTTTACTACTTTGCAGCAGTACTCCAGTTGGATCCAAAAGAAGAGGTGGACCTGGTGGGTTGAACAAAGTGTGTGGTGTTTCACCTGAACTTCAGGCCGTTGTTGGGGAGCCAGCCTTGCCAAGGACTGAGGTATGCTGTTGACCTGGCTCGTCTCTTAGCTTGGTTGAGCAGCTGCGCTCTTTATGGAGTGATTATTGTTTCTAAGAATTGTGCATTGTGTGTGTGTTCAGATTGTGAAGCAATTGTGGCAATACATAAGGAAAAACAACCTCCAGGATCCAAGTAACAAGAGGAAGATAATTTGTGATGATGCTTTACGCGTGGTTTTTGAGACTGACTGCACTGATATGTTTAAGATGAATAAGCTGCTAGCTAAACATATCATCCCACTTCAACCATCAAGTATGTATTGTGATCATTACAGTGAAGCATATTTTTGTTGCTCTGTGGTGGCTTTGAGAAGGTTAAATTTATTTTTTTGTTCTTGTGAATATTTGCACAGAGGAATCTGGTCAAGCCAAGCGAGTGAAGGTGGATGTTGAGACCACAACTGAAAATAAAGAACCTGCTGCATCTCTTGTGGTAATATCTGAAGGACTTGCTGAGTTTTTGGGGACTACTGAGAGGGAAATGACCCAAACAGAAGCATCCAGACGTGTTTGGGAGTACATAAAGCTAAAACAGTTGGAGGTGGGTGATGAGTTTATATATTCATCCCTTTCCCTACACATGACTTTCCATATTGGGAGCACATAAAGTCTACTACATCCCTTTCCCTCAACTAATTTTCCAGCATATACCTCTTGTATAACTCTCTCTGTTATTATACACTGCCTTTTTTGTCCAATAAACCTTATTTGTAGTGCATCGATGTCTAAACGCAGTTGTTTTATAGATAAATTAACTTTAAGGTAAAAGTTCAATGGTTTTCATTTGGTTTTAGGATCCGTTAAATTCAATGGTGATACAATGCGATACAAAGCTTCGTGATCTTCTTGGATGTGAAAGCATATCTGCTGTGGGGGTAGGAGAGGTGTTAGCACGTCATCATTTATTCAAAAGGTCATGATGTTCTGTGGTGATGACTGGTTAGTATGTTCAACAAGCTCCCATATTGCCTTGTGGTTCCTGTGCTTGTGATTTGGTGGGGGAAAAAAAAACTGATTATAAAACTTCTTGTATACATGTTCGATATCTCAATGATGGATATGAGTCCCCTCTCTTTTTATTTTTGACTGGGTATATAATACGGAGTTATTTTAATGCATTTTTTGGTCTTTTCTTGAGAGTTGAGCTGGTTTCTTAATCGAACTATCCGTCTCATGATATCAAGCCTTTTTAAATCTTGTAAAATTCTCAAAAAGTTCATTTTTCCACGTGGTGTTCTCTATTCTGTCCTTTGATCTGACAACTTAAGTATCATGTCAGGTTCCGGACCAAACCATAGCCCCTTGGTAGTCAAAGTACAGGTTTCTTCTAGTGTAACTTTCTTCCTGTTAATGATCTCCCTCCAGGTGTGATTTGATCACCCTGCTGCTTAGTTGTAAATCATCATCCGAGTAGTTTAGCTTTAGAATTTCTGTTGTTCCTGAATCCCTTTTGCTTCCCTTTATGTGTTGACGCTTCCTTTTGAATTATCCCTTTATGTGTTGACGCTTCCTTTTGAATTATGTACGTTTATGGACTGTCATCCATTGGGTTTAAGACTTTACATGTGCCTGCTATCTTTTCTGCTCCTAATATGCTCTGATTAATTTGCTTGCAATTTGATGTATACCAACAAGTAACCTTAAGTTCTTTTTCCCCTTTCTTGTTACTTGCAGGTGCATGGAACAATGACCACTGCTCACTTCTGATAGTAGAACAGATAGTGAAGAACCTTATTTAGTTTATTGTTCGTTTATTTTTTTTCATGTCCTTTGTGAATTACTGTGATTAGATGACATGGTGATTTACTCTACTATGATCAGAATGAAAATGTAACAACGGTCAATGGCAGGGTTTATCTTTGTAGTTATGCTGCCATAGCCTGGATGTAGTAGGGCTTTCTTGCTAATTTTGTTGTCAGTTTGACTTCCCAATGCCTAACCCCTCATTGTAGAATGAAGGAAACCACAGTCAAATTGTAAAATCTTATTAACTTGAGAAAGACCAAGATGTGTATCCTGTCATATAGGCTGTTGTTTACATACCGCAACTGGCTTTGTTCCCTCTTTTGTTTGTGGTCTGCTCGGAATTATTTACATGGAGTCATGTGTTCTACACCTGCTGACAGATCGAAATCGTGTCGCTATTTGTTTGTTCTCATTCACGAGAAAATTTATTCAGCTTTGGATGTTTCCTCCGAAACGACAGAGCAGAGTTAACTGTTAAGGTGAACGCAGCTGGAGTACAAACTTTTCCCTCGTTGAAATTTCACTTAACACTGGAACTGGAGGAAAGTCCAAAGTAGAGAATTTTGATTTTGATCATCATAACTTGTATATTAGGAGTGGCATCGGTCAAACATCCGACACTGTATAATAATGAGCATCCTAATTTGGTGAAATTCAGGAGTTGAACTAAGAACTGGATGCACGTGAAAGATATGCCGGATCATCAAACCTGGCTTGGTGGATTAATGTAGGACTCGAATCCTTTTTACTTAAATCAGGTTCAGGTTCAGGTTTTTAGTCGAACTGGATGAAAAAGTCGGGTTTATACATAAGAAATAACAAAACAATATTATTTTAATAAAAACATACAAGCGAGTGGCTTTAAAATTGACCCGCGACCTGAACCCTTTTCTTGATAAGTTCTGGATGGGTTCTGATAACTATTATCTAGACCAGGAAACAAATACCCGACGCAAAGATAGGAAAGCTGTCAAGAGTGGTTTCACTTCGGAGTGCGGTGATTCAGACATTTTGTCTTTCGTGCCGGTTTCTGAGGTTTTCAATTGTGTAAGACCATGATAAGAGATTGTCATCTAGTTTGGATTCAAAGGTGCCCAGGTGGTGGTATTGACACCCACCAAGTAGAGCTACTACATGGTGTAAAAGTTCAAGAACCAGGCTGAGCAACAGGGCTTGAAGAGTCGTTTGTAAATCGACCTTAGCCATTACAGAGTTCACCAGATTCAGAGCAAGCTCCCGCCTAGCTACATACCGCGTTAAACCATTGATAGCAGAACCTCGAGGAAAGTTGCAGGGAAGCAAAAATGATGGTGTTTGAGATCTGACCTTCCACATGTCTCTTCCTATGCATGTAATTAAAGTGGTCCGTCTTGAAGAGAAGTAAATGTAAGTGCTAGACAACCGTGCTGCAGCACGCTATAGTCAAAAAACTCACATGAAAATGTTTTTGAGTGGATTAACCCTGATACAATAACTTGCTATATGAATCACCACACCTGTTTTTCTAGGTATTCAGTTGAAGAGAAAGAAACAAATGAAAAAAAAAAAAAGTTGTTCATGACATAATTTTAAATTGAATTTCTACTTTTTAATACATTTCTTTTGGCTTCACTATCTGTGGCAACAAAACAATTTCTAAAGTTTCAAATTCTTATCATAAATAGTGCATCCACTAAAAGGAGCAAGCATTTCGCAATACAATCATCAATTCTAAGAGTCCAAGTAAAGCAAGGTCAAGCAATACCTCATCCTTTTCATAGCCTTCTTTTGCTCTTTCGGTGGTTGCTGACTGATAACAGTTCTGTCATTATCATCAGGTTGAACAAGGGAATTCAAGCATGAAATTGCTTCCAAGCGCTCTTTCTCCTTTCCTTTAATCACATTATCCACAACCCTTTTACTTTTTACTAGTGTGCACGGCGCCACTTGAATAAAAAAAATATTATGATTGTAAAAGAAAATATTTATGCCATAAAAACCTATCTTGGTATTATTATTATTATTAAATATGAAAAACTTTAAAATCTTCAAAGTTATCTCGATAACCAAGTCTAAAGATTTCAAAAGTATTATTTTATTTAAAAAAAAATATTTTTTTTAATATTAAAATTACAATATATTAAATTTATTCAAGTTTTATGATCGAACTAATCAAATCTATAATTCAAGTAATAAACTTCACCAAGTTTAAATTTTTTTAAAAAAATATTATTTTTCACTTAATTAAATAATTATAAAACTAAATATTTATAAAATCAGATATAAATTAAACTAAGCATAAATCAAATATAAACATATTTATTTAAAAGTACAGTAACCCTATAGAAAAATAAAATAATTTATAAAGAAAATTCGAAATCAAGGAAGTGCTAGATACTAAATGATTAAGTTTCTATTCATTCCTCAGTGTAATAATTCCATTAAGGTTATGTTTTATAAAGGTTTGGCTTGCTCGCTTGCTCTATGTGCGCTTGCAGGTGTCGGGGGTGGCGAAGCTGACAGATTTTTCCGTTTCTCCACCCACAACACACACCACACAAGCGCAAGCTAAACCTTTATAAACAAAACCTTAAAGGAATTATTACACTGAAGAATGACTAGCAATATACAATTTTATGCAAATTTTCCACCCTATATTTGCAACAGAAGCATGTAACGGGTCGAAAGGATTTTCTCACTTCTGCACCAACAGAATCGATAATTGTCATAGAAAGATAGGGTATATACAATTTCTCCAGCTTTTAGTTCAAGCCGAGATGTTTTGGCCTTGGCTAGAAGCCATTTCAATTACAAGATGAAAAGTCTGTTCTTAAAAAATCAAAGGCTGCAATTAAAAAACAGCCCTCTCTAGAGCCCACTTAAATGAACAAAATCGGCGAAGGTGACCTGACCAGAGGGTCCAAGCATAAAATAAGGACAAGAATATGAACATGTGTCGACCAGTATAATAAAGCTGCCACCATCATCTAAAGGAGTGTAATAAAGCTGCCACCATCATCTAAAGGCTCCTCGGAGACATCTGATAAAATATGTCATCTGAAGTTGCAACATTGAGCCCGACCTCTCGCCAACTTGTCCCATAGACATATCATCTGCCTTGGGGATTGGTAATGTGCAGTATAATAGTTCTCCATGCATCCATATTGACAGAATTTCCAGTTGTGGGAGTACTGGACAGGGGTGGAGCTGTTGAATTGTTCAACCCACATTCCCATACTAACATCTTCCATCTTGAAAAGCTGCAATGAAATTAACATATTTTACAATGCAGACTGATTGGAAAGACAGCTGTCAAAGAATTGCTAAAAGAAAAGGAGAGGAAGGGAGAACATCCTCCAACAGAAAAAATAGTATCAAATAAGATTGTAGTGTTACTAACCCTAAGGCTTTGTTTGCCATGTTGAGCGATGACAAATTTAGCAATATCAGTAGAAATTACATATCCAGGTCCATTAGCATAAGGAGGGTATACTGCTTCAGGCCATTCCTGTTAGAATAGGCAAATAACCTTCAAATGAAAGAAGTGAACATAGAAAAACAATTATATCATTCATGTCATACTCATCCAGATACACAGAGAAATCAAAATTTTAAATTCATTAAGAGCAGGAGCATTGCGCACCACATCTAGAATACTAGTTTCTCTTCCATTTTACACTCCCAGTCAAAGCAACAATATGTATCGTATGTTCAGGACTATCTGATTCATGAAAGGAGCTTAACTAGAACATGGTCCCTAAGACCTGACGTACCAAAATCATAAAAAAGAACCAAGTTTAAGGATGACTCTGGTAGCATATTAGGGAAGATGTTTGAATTCTTTAACTACCAGAAAAAAAAAAAAACCCTTATCAACTCTAACCAAGAAGCACAAACAGCCTTCACAAAGCTGTCTTCTGCCATTCTATGCCTCGAACAAGTTTCTGAACCTATACCCATTCAATTCCATGAATATCAAATGCGGTAAAAAATTGTGAAGGAGAAGGGTAAAAAGGAAGACAAAGGTAGGCAACTCTTGCAAATAATGCAAGAATGTAGATAGTATTTCCAATAATGCTCCTTCAATGAGAAAGAAGCCGGTTAATTCATATGGTAACTCAGTCAAGTAATTCAAAAGCGCCATGATTAGTATCATCAAGGTTGTTTCTAGTAAAACAGAGGATGGTGTACCAGATAAGCAATTACAAATTCTTTCATTTCTTTTTCTGAATGTTCAGGTTATATGATCTCGCAGAAGAGATTGTTAAGATGTATATTTTGTAGAGATTCTAATAATTTGCCTTTGTTCCACCTTCTCCATATATTATAACGTTTCAGTTTGTTTTTCAAGGGAAAAAAGAACAAGACAATTGAATTAATATAAGCAAAGATACTGCTGCCAGAGATTTTAAGAAATCAGAATTCACATGACGTACGTCAAAAGTAACTGCCCATTTGCCATTTCTTAGAGGACGATGTAATAGATTGAGATTGCCCATATAAAGTGACTTGGAGGGAGAGGTACGGTCAATTTCTTTCAAGACAGTGTCAACCCTAACAAATGTATCATCATCACATTTCATAATGAACGCAGCAGAAACATTCTGAACCTGCATCAAATATTCAGATGTGTTAAAAAAATACATTTGGGAGATATAAATAAATACACAATTACTAGTTCTCAAAGATCCTATTTAAAAGATTCAATGAAAAATGCCAACTGAATGAATCATAGACTTACCCCAAACTTACAAATAGCAATAGTTTTAAGAACCACAAGCTCATATCGATCCATAAAAGGCAAAATCACAATATCACCAAAGTATGCTGCCTCTTTTTTTAGCACTGCATTCACCTCCTTCCTTGGATTCTGTGGTTTTCATGAACAGGTAGAAAGATAAATTAGAGTATGAATTCTACATAACAGATGGATGGAAAAAAAGAAAAAAAGAATAGTAAATAACCATAGTTCTGCTTCCTCTGTTCCAAAACAATGGTCTATCTTACAGAATGCACAATAATACATTAAGTAGATTAAATAATTTGACAAAGAAAGACACACACACACACACTCTTGCATATTCACAATGCTCCCATGTACATGAATATTGTTTTTGGTGCTCTTCATTGTATTTTCTTGTTTATATTTCAACACAAAATATCTAGGGCTACGATAAAGATAGATCCTTGCAAGAGCAGGGTAAAATTATATCAAGCACTTAAATCATCAACCACAAAAGGTGGGGTAAGGCTGTCAATTGTGTCAGTGGACCATCAACGATTACTCAACCTAAATTCCTCAATTTCAAATCATTTAATGCAATTTCAACTTTCTTTGAAATTTTTATTGCAGTCCTTCGATCCAAATTTCCATTAACTTTTTTTGATGTGGCCATACAACAACTAGAGCGTCACTTTTTAGAATGGCATTATTTAAGGATAATGTTAGCAGAAAGAGACAGAAGTTGGATAAAAAGACTTCGGTAAACTTGCAACGAAGATGAAAGAATACATACAAGATTCAATAATTGAAGTATGTTTCCCAAATCAGGGAATAATTGAGTGACTGTTGATACAATTAAACATTGCTACTTAAAAGAGAAATAAAATTGAGGGTTAAAAAATAAATGTGGAGATCTTACCAATGCAACAAAAAAACGAGCAACTACATTTGATGACTTGATTGCTGATGATTGCATCCAAGTTTTTCTAACTGCCATGCGTTCTGCAAAGTGATTTGTAGCTGATAGAATTCCAATAAAAACTTGAATTGGCCTCTTTGGTAAAGGATGAGCTTTCCACTTTTCTGACATTTCCAATACTCTTTGAGGAGAGAAGCTTGGATGTGATCTGGGTAGAGAAGTCGCAAAAATTGAATGAACATCCATGTTTCCTTTGATTGCTAATCCCGTTGCATCTTCAAGGGTAAATCCCTAAAGCCACGAAAAATGTTGTAGGAAATATTTTGAGCTTATTATATAGTTGAACAAAACATACTACTACTCTAACAAACACAACTATTAAGATTATGCACTGAAAAATCTACAGGGACTATAATGAAGAAATCCAATGGGAAAGCAAAGGGAATCAACAAAAGGGCAACCTTAAAAAGATGATAAACAGGGATTAGGTTAGTTCATGGAAATCTTCATAAAAAAATGTCAATGTCACAAATATTTTGAAAGTGCTATTTCTCCCAAGTGGGTTGGATAGAACAGCTAGACAGCCCATTGTACATCAGATATGCAAATATTATTTTCCAAATCCACAAGGCCAAGGTTCACCATTTGAGTTGGAGAAACAGAAAGAACTGTCACAGGGTATAATAATCACTTTTTTCTCATCTACATCAACTTACCGGACGATATGGAAATGAGCTCACATGCCGCCCCCCAACACTAATATGGTATCCATCAACACCAGCACGCAAGGTCAGGACAAACAATTTTCCCTCCACGAAAGGAAATGGCCAGGTCACTTCAGGTTTCTGTTCACGCCCTATAAATCTCTTAAACCACGAGGTTGTCTTGGATTCTTTTAAGTCTACATTATCATCCCGCATCCATTTCTCACATCTCAAATGTTCATCAACTGCCGAATACATGCATTAGAAAAATCATACAATTCAATTTTCTAAAATAGTGTAAGGAGAATCAAAATTCACAAATAAATTCAGGGTGCGGGCTTAAATTTGGTTATTAACAAGGAAGCTGAACAATTAAGAACTTCAACAACTATTAGTTAAGTATGACAATAAAGACAAATGCTGCAGAAATCATACATTTTAACACAAACCAGACCAGCAAAAACTCTTCACCAACTCTGACACACCTTTATGTCATTTACACCCATGAGGAAATTAATCTAAGCTTAATGATACTCTAAACCTACTTTTCAAATCTAGTTCACATTCATTAACAAGTTAACCATAGGAAAGCTAGAATCCATCTGCAAAGTGCTAAAATATAAATTCTGGCAAGTGCATCATTTTCCACAAGAAAAGGAAAGGTGTTGCAGAAATTGGCATCAACATCAGAAACAATGTCATGGTGCTAATAAGAAAACAGGGTAAGAAAACAAAGATAATAGTTAGATCTGAATATTGCATCTCAGTTGAGACATTTCTTTGACTATATATTAACTAAAAACAATGTACTATTGAAGTAGAAACTACAGAATAACTAGATAGGATCTTACCACCATCCTAGCATAAAATCAAGGGGTCGATGATCGAGTACCAACCTAATGTAAATGGTCATCAACACAAATTTTAATCTGAACTAGGGCTATATGCAGTTTTCACTTTTGCCCCTAGCACTAACTGAATTGTCTAGAAAGATTTAGGAAGGCAATCACATCTCTTTCATCTCACACAACTTATGTGAAGGCAATCACATCTCTTTCATCACACACAACTTATGTGAAGAAAAGTATAGAGAATGTCTAACAAAATATCAATTCTAGGGACTTGAGTGCCCTCAATGTAAGCACCCCCCCTCCCCTTCCCGGTCCAAGAACACACACACACACACAAGATCTTAAGAATCCAACTTGAGGAAATTCTTTATATCCCCTTGATTTCCTAAGCTGTTTGTGCTCTTGGTACCCAGGAACAGAAGACCAACAATTTCTTTCTTTAATAGAAGAATACAATAAGTAATCATCTTTCCAAGTTGCATTTGACCTAGCATACATAGGCAAACAAGGAAAATGAGTTAAACAACACTATTAAAAAACAAGGTAGCTCTTACCCAGCATGTCCTCATCTTTCTTGGATGGCAAACCATCACACCTTTGAGCTGTCCCCCATTGCATCCTATAGCAGGTATTATGCTCAATGACAGGATGCCGACTCCAATCTCCCCTCAATCGAGGATTTAAATGTAGAATCTTCGGTGGATCCTCCCCCTCCACTGACTTCAACCCCTGCAACTCAATCATGAACTGTGAAATCATAACAGTGCCATCACCATTCCTCAACCTTGTAAGCTGGGGTACATACTCCTGGTGTGCATGATGGGGTGTTCCCACAATGGTTATAGATGACCCTGCTGCTAAACCACATGGAAGAAGCATCAACTTTTCACCTCCAGCCAACTCCTCGCCACTCATGGATACCCACAAAGGACATGACTCAATCTTCCCCTCGTATAAAGAACCCTGTCCAATCTCCTTCCCATCATAATTTTCCACTTCTTCCCATGCCTTTAATCCAAGCAGCCAAGCCTCATCTGCCATTCTCTCAAATGGTGAAAAATTCCTTGTTGCATTCCTTCGCCTCATAAATTCTCCTGTTATTCGACCATAAGGATACTGAATTGGTTTTATATTTTTAGTCCCCCCTCTTTTCTCCTCTTCCAAAGGTTCCTTACTGGGCATCATCGGTGCGTTTTGGTTTTGATTATCTTCTAATTTCCGGTGAAACGTATCCTTATAAACCGAACTAAAAAACGATTTGCTTAAATCAGAATCTTCAACATCTTTTACCATGGAAAACGAATCCAATCCAACATAACTATCACCCCCACTCACCATTGCTGCAATCTCTAAAAAATGTCGAAACTTGAATGCTAAAAACACCAAGTACAATGCTCCTATAACCAACAACAAATGCGATAGCTTGCACCTCCTAGTACTAGAAGGTTCATTCTTTAACCTCTTCATCTTATTCCCACCCAAGAAGCTACAATGCCAGGAAAAAAAAACACTCTATAAAACCCAAAAACCTCCCATTTCTCTAAATCATCATAAAAAAAAGAACATGCTTAAAACTTTCTAAAATGAGAAAAACTAAAAAAATAAAATCCTAATGTACCAATTTCTCTAAACCACCACCAAAAAACCCAGATTCCAAAATACGCTAAATAAACTAAAAAAGCTCAAAATCTTCTAAAAAATAGATCCTTTGCACCAAATTCGACGGAGAATCCAAAAATCTCCAAGACCCATTTCAGAAATCCATCAAAGAAGCCAGAAAACCAAAAGTGTACAAAAAGAAAACCAAAATCTTGAAAACTGTACCTTGAGATCAGAATCGAACAAAACCCTCAAAGTTAGAGATTCTTTTTATAAGGAGATGGAAAGAGATTACTTGATTGATCAAAGAAACCGAGACCAAATGTGAATGCAGGCTTCGAAAAGGAAATGGCAGAGAGAGGGAGGGAGGGAGGGAGGGAGAGATACAGTTTGGTGGGGAGTTTGCAATCTATAACGTGTGTATGGGGGTGCGTTATTAACAACACGGCAACAAAAGAAATTAATTACTGGAAAAATATGAAATTACAAATCGTTCAAATTTTTACTTGTTGGATCAAGTCGAGTTACAACATTTTTTAAATGGTTGATAATGATGATTTAATTCATGGATCAGATTTTATTTTATTTTATTTATATTCTATTTATTATTTACCTGGTATAAACTTTAAATATTAAAATCAGTTTTGAATATTTACAAAAGGATTTATTATTTAAGTAATATATATATATATATATATCAAGTTATGAATGAGTTGATATTTATTGGATAAAATAACTATAAAACAATCTCATTAATTCAAGTCAATTCCGGGAAAACTGCATTCCTTAAATCTTTCTCATTTGTTTTTTTTTATATATATAATTTAAATAATTTTTTTATTTATTTTTTTATGGTAGTAAATAAAAATAATAAATTACATGAAAAATAAAATATTAGATTATGATATCAAGATTACGAGATTAATTAAGGATTTATGCAGCATTTCACATTTTATTGTTATTTTGAATTCTTGAACCAAAAACTTGATCGTATCTTGATTGGGCATTGAATTTTGGCGTGCATGGACCCATATATATTTTCTTCTAGTTAAAAAAATTTAATTAAAGGTTGATTTACTTTCTACAAAAGAGAATCATCGGTGTTTAATGCCTTCTTATTAAGATAGTTATCCATCTTAAAAACTAAGTATGAAGGTAGTTATTAAGTCTTGTGAATACACTAACCACCTTAGAAACTAAGGATGAGGTCTTAAATATATAAATTTCATATCAAAATAATTTTTTTTATCTAATTGGTCACAGTTCAGAGAAAGAGAAATAAAATTGAAACGAAAAGGGTAAAATCTATGAATTGAATGATTAACCCATGAAACTATTGTGATTTGTGGTTAATTGTTTTTTAAAATTAAAAATATGTTAAAATAAAATTTTTATATTTTTTTAAGTTTATAACACTTTTGAAACATATCTAAAAGTAAAAATATTTTCAAATACTTGTAGCTTTATTTATTTTTATGATGTAATGTGGGGTGATATGAGTTTTTATTTAATTATAAATTTTAAAGTATTTAGTTAATCAAAAGATATTATGGTTTTACATGGTCCTACTTTTTTTAAAAAATATTAACTAAAAAACTATAATATATAACTTATTTTAAATTTATATTTTCAAACTGCAACCATAAAATATATTATTAACAAAAAAGATTTATCAATATGCTATTAATATTTTTAAGATGTAACTCTATATTGACAATACTTGGTATTAAATCAAGGTTTTATTTGAGAATATAGTAAAAAAAATTTATTTTTATAAATATACTAAAAAAATATTTTTTTATTTTTTAAAATTTATTCTCAACATTAACCCATCAAAACAATTCAAAACACTAAAAAACATTAATTTATAAGAGAAAAAAAATCAAAATTAAATGAAAAACTATTTCAACTATAGCCCCAAACAAGATCTATAAAAGAAAAGGACATGAAAATTACACTATCCAATGGAATTGGAATTGGACCTACAGTATTACCTAGCATATAAAACTCCTAATAAATAAAGACGAATTTATTAAGAGAGTACTTAATATAGTTCTATGAAACCCTATTTGCCTCTCTCTCTCTGTTTTTTTTTTTTTTTTTCGCTTTTGTTTCTGCTTGCAATTCCACCCCACTTATTGGGAAGCACATCCCACTTGTTCATTAAAATGTTTTTTTTTTTTAAATTATTATTAGACCTTGGACATTCCCTTTTTTCATTAAATTAATGTATAAAATATGGCTTTTGTGCCATGGATGTATTTGGTTTAGGACCTGGTTTCCGAGGTGGTTTCACATGTCTCTAGGCCTTTGTATTTTTTAATCTAATATGCTGTAATTTTATTTTTTTAATTATTTTAGAATTAATCTAATCAAATCTCACACGGACTTTTGAGCATCTTTGGGCACACTACCACATGGTACAGTACTAACTGAAACAGGAGATGCTGTGATTGCATCTTACATGGTTTATGCTGCCTAACACATCCCTGGCATTAAGAAGATCAAGATGACAGCAAGCAAAACCAGAACAAGCACAGCTTTCTTCACCTTGTCTCTGGACAACTTACAGGAGCTCATCTTTTCCACAATGCTCATGGCGAATCCCATCATTTTCTGCAAAAGAAAGAAAAAGGGTGTCTATCATATGCCAGAAGGAGTCATGATCAGTATCCTTCCCTTACTTCTGATTTGCAGCGGATTCAGTGAATAAGAAAATCGGGATCGCAAATTACCAGTCTAAAAGGCTCAACATGAAGAAGTGGTTCCATGAACATCTCCACATTCCTGTAATATATAGTACTGTCATTCATGAGATGAACAAATGGAAAGCTCATGCATCATCAATATTAATTAGCTAATGTAATATACAGTAAATCCAACCATTATCATTGCCAAAGGTAGTGGTCAGATTTTTTCAATACTATTGGTTCTGTCCATATAATAATTTGTCATAATTATGTTCAAAATCATCCATTAAAACTTCATATTTTAAGTAGCTTTAGAATATTATCCAGTAATAGAAAATACAAAGAAAAAAAAAAAGAATAGTTGAAGAGTTAAAGAGGACATGAAATGAATACATGTATATCTAAAATAGTTTGAGAATGAATTTTTATATTTTTAAATAAAAAAATACAACGAGACATATCTTCCTTTTCTTTTTTATCTTTCGTTTTTCTATCTTAAAGATAATAACTTAGTGATTAATTTATATACTATATTAAAGGGGCGTTTCTCTTTTTTAAGATTTGAGGTTAATGGATAATCTTGTGGGGATGTTTTCACACACCTTATGATGATCCTCCCTTGGTATACTTGGAGAATGTAGAAGCTGAAACCCTTTCCGAGAGGCACATGTGTCTTGCTCCAGTCTACAAAATAAATTAGCCAAACATTAAAAAAATGGTAAGAAAAGCTTCCCTTGCAACTCCTCAAAACTGTGATAATTTCCCTGTGAAGAGATGGCAATGACAACATATATAGCCAACTTGCTATAGTTGGTTGTGTACTTAGTCTCCTCCCCAAGTCTCCACTTGGAGCCCTCCTAATTATCAAGGAAAAAAAGAAGAGGAAGAACCTCATTTGTGTCCCTAACATATTATTTGGTTCTTAGTTTCATCCCAAACTTATTTGAATAAAACAATCTTTCCCTCCCATGCTAGGATACCCAGGTGTTTTCTGAACGTGTTTTGGCTATGGAAAGGAAGCATTGCTTAATTTCTAAAAGGTTTAGAATGAAGAATTCATAAAATTAATCGGTTTAGGATGACAATATTGAGAAAGAGTTAAAACATTAGGGATGTTAATGAAGTTTTCCCAAAAAACCAACAAAGAGAGATAGAAGGCAGTGGCATATACTTAGTCTCCAAGCTACACCAACATTCAGTCCATCATGGAAGGTAGGTTGCACGACAAATTCAAAATTGTTTCCCAAGAATTTGATCAGAATTTTGAAGAAATCCAGCACTTGCTGCAAAAGGAAAACAAAAGGGATTATATATATATATATAATATCATTTGTGTGATGCTACAACTCTAGGTAAAAGTATTTAGCAAGTTGGAAACTTAATGGGCATGCCTGTTTCCCTTGGAAGGGTTGGAAGAAGGAGAAGAAATTGCAAACACATCGGCATTCATCACCAATTATATCAGACAATTCCCTGATATTTTTGTTCTTGATTGATGTGTAAAGCTTGAGAACTGTTTCTACAGCACGGTTATCTTCCTCTCCCGATCCTGATGATGTCTTAGCATTGAATGGCACTAGTGGCAATAAGCCTCTATGCCTTGAAGAGAAGCTAGTTTCAATCAAAGGTTGGTGCAAGAATTGGGGATGACATTTTGCAACACAAGCATAAAATCTTGTACGTATATTTTTATGATTAGTAGTGGGACTGTAGGAATTGCTTGCTTGTGGGGTGAGTTTTGGAGGTGAATTTGAGACGAATGGGCTAGTTCCATTTAACAAGGTGGGGAAAGAGACAATGGCCATTGGAATGTTGAAGGAATGAAGATCATAAGCATGTGGGATGCATCATAAACATAAGTTTTGAGGATATAGAATTATTTTGAAGAACCTTTGGAATAAAGAAAGGTTAAGTAACATGCAAGCAAAGAATTCTTTGTTTTTAGGGGGTTTCATTGCAAGAAAAGAATCTGAAGCAATACTTTCAATTGCTTCGAACAGTAATCTAAGGAGGTTCCTTATCTTCTCAAGAAAATAGTAGATCGGAATCTACTCAGATATCTTTCATTAATGAAAGTATGGCCAATGAGCCCTCCTTCTTTGTCCATATCTACTCCCATCTTCTCCCATCCTTAGCACACAACTAATCTGACAACATATATGCCTATAGCCAAAAATGAGTTCACCAAGCTCAGCAGCATCCACCAGCAACTATACATCCACTGAAATGTCATCTAACATTCCTAGTGATTTATCATCACTGACATTTTTGCTCGACTGCCTGGCAAGTCAATGTTGGCAACATTGACATTTTTGCTCGACTGCCTGTCAAATCAATGTTGGCAACATTCCTTGGCAGTCTAGAATTTGTTAAGTAGCATCCAAATAGCAAATTTGAAGAACCCAAATCTTGTCCTGTAGCTTGACTCCAAGCTTTATTGTGTTGAAGATGAAGGATGGTGCAAGGCAAGAAGGCTGTCATTGCCTCTTTCATTAAGCATAGAAAAAGTAGAAATTTCTGGTTCATGCAACGGCATACTTTGCATTTCGGACCAAAAGTGCTATCGAGATATCTTTCTTTTGAATCCCTCTATTGGGGTTTTCAAATTACTCCCATTCTAGGGTTTCAATATCGCCACAGTTGAGAACTCTTTCCCCTTGCAGGGGTTTGGTTGTCTTCAAGAAGAAGATGATTACAAGGTCATAAGATGTGTTCATATATATGATAAGCCTTTCCTTGACATCGACTCACATGAACGTGAGGCTAGAGTCTACTCTTTGAAAGCTGATGGGTGGAAGGACATTGGATCGGGGTATTATTATTCCATCTGAGTTACAAAGCTGCTATTTGGCTTGCCAATGATTTTCTTATCCAGAAAGCTAACAAGCATGATCGGACGTACGGGGTGGTATTTGATAGTCTCATATGACATGAGCAGAGAAGAGTTCAAGGAGATACTACAGTCTATTTTGATTCACAATAGGTGAATTCACATGGATACAAGTATGCTTGATGAATTGATATCAACCTTCTATCTTTCAAAAGTTGATGACTCTTACATTTGGTCCATGAAGGATTCATGGGAATTGCGGTCTGTGATTAAGCTGCTTCAGAGAGTTGAGGGTTATAGCTACATATTTTTGAAGCCCCTGACTAATTTGAAAAATGGTGAAATTCTGATAGAGGCAGGTGAACAGGTAAGAATTCTGCATGATCCCAAGAATTATACATTGCAGTAAACCATACGTAATTAAGTAGTCGGATTAGCGTTAGCAATTTGCAGTCGACTTTGGGTTATTTAATTTGGGATTTTGGATGGAAGAATAATTTTACCTTGTATTTTTTACTTTCTCATGATAATTTTTTTTCTTTGATTGTCTTGTCTATGAAAATAAGACATAAGTTATTAAATTACGTAAATTTTGTACATAACCTTTGTGTGATTGATTGCATTTATTTTTTTATATTTGTATACTTGCTAATTGATTTGGGATCTTAAGCTGATATTACAACAACTACTTTAACATGATGCTTATGATTCCCAGCGGATTCGAACTTGAATATAATTAGAGAAAACTCACCCCATCGAGAAGGCAGGCTGCCCTTTTCTTTTAAAAAAGATAATATTCTAGATTTTATTAACTTTAGCCAATAAGAAGACAAAACAGGAACAGGATAAAAAAGAAGAAGCCATAAAACTAAGGCTGCTGCAACCTTAAAAAGGGAATGAAGACCAGGCAAAAGAAAAGATGCATGGTGACAGTCAGCTATGAGTTATTCTGTTATTCCAGAGTTTGATCCTAGATCCAATATTCCGGTGTAAGAAAAAGTGTTTCTATCAATCTTCAAACATAAGATCTGGAGTAGCATCATTAAAGATTACGTCATTCCGATTAAGCCACAGTCCCCAAACAATACAAGTAAAGAGAAGTTGCCATGAATGCTTCTGAAATTTGCCTTGCACCATTGTAGATCATTACTCACACATATCATCAGCAGTTTTTTGGGATGCAGCCACTAATACCCCACCAAGCTAGGAATTCCATCCATAACTTCCAAGCAATAACACATTGAATGAAAAGATGGCTAGAAGTTTCAATACTTCTTTTACAGAACACACATCCAGCTTGCTGCAGTGAAAGCAAACTACGCTGAAACACTTCTGCTTTGTTAGCTGAATCAGAAAATTAAGCCTTGATACGCACTCAAACAACACACAGCACTAGCCGGATCGAATCAAATCAATTGAAACCATTACGCGTCTACCAGAGGAGATGTGCTGGCTCTCATGTTATTCAACTCAACAGGCTAGTCCCTTTTTGCTTTTCCTTTCGCAATCCAGGCGCTTATGTTTTGAACTCTAGGGACGCTTCAACCATGACAGGATTTTCCTCGGTTTTGAACAAACTCCAATTACTGCTGTTAAACTCAGCAAGTTCAGTTTTGCGCTCAGGGAGGGACTAGTTTTGTAGTATGGCCACTGGAAACATCAATAGACTGCCAGAGAAAAATTTACGCCCTTCTTCGAACCTCAATCCTTAAAAATAATATATAAAAAGGATCACCCTTTGACTTAATTCTTATTATCCGATAACAAGTCATGAATCAAGCAGCTTTAGTGAGTGGTTTTTTTTTTTAATTGTGGGTGCTTTTTTTAATAAATTTGATGGGAAAAATTATTAAATTTGATATTTTTAGGTGTTTTTTAAAAATGAATTAGATGCAAAAAAACATATATTTTTTTAATATATATATATTTTTATTATTTTGATATGTTAATGTTAATTTTTTAAAATTAAAAAAATATTTTAATATATTATTAAATAAAAAAAATTAATTTTTTTTTTGTAATGCAATACCAAAAACTTCCCTTACTATATTACTTGGATTTCATGAAAGATTAACAAAGAGCATGAAAATCATGTCAAACATCCATTTTTAACTAATTAAGTAAACTCTCATGTCTAATTAATGATAAATTGAATAGATTAATAGAAGAATTGTAAGTTTTTACATGCTTGTTTTGAAAGAAAACTTCATAACAATAATATTATAAACAAACACTTCTTGCACGAGTCCAAACACAGTTGCCTAATTTAGGGCTTGATTCATTAGTTTATCATGTTATTTTTATACATCAAAAAGTCAAAGTAGAATGAAAATGAATATTAAAATTAAAAATTAATATAATATTTCTCAGATGAAATTTTAAAAAGAATTTAAAATTCATCAAAAACAAGTATTTTAGAAATGTGATTTGATTACTTAAATTATAGATCAAAATTGTAATAATTTAAATTAAAACTTTATCAGATCAAGTTTTATGTTAATAAGTCTTGTAAAATGAATAATTTTTTATTTTAAATTATATTTTAAAATTATTTTGATATGTTGATGTAAAAAATAAATTTTAAAAAGTAAAAAAATATTATTTTAATATATTTTTAAATAAAAAATATTTTAAAAATAACAAGTATTACTAATTTTTAAAAAATTTAAATTTATTTTAAATATCATGTAAAAATCATTTCAAATATAAAATAATTTTAATTTAAAATAAATTAAAAATTTTTAAATTGTTTTAAAAACATTTTTAAACACAAGGAAAAAACAGTTTGGAGTATCTCAGCTACTCTAAAAGACAACAACACCTTAAGCTATTCCAACAAAGACACTCACATCCCTTCTCCTTCATTCACAAACAAACCAGGGACCAGAACTAAAGAGCAAAAGACTGTACATTATACTCTCGAAAGATCAGGACTTTGTGTCTGATTTTGGTGGGTTCCGTCCAATCAAGAAATCAATGGCAGAAGATCTAGTGCTAGACACAGCTATAAGAGATTGGGTGCTGATCCCATTAACAGTAGTGATGATTCTTATTGGGATCCTTCGATACTTTGTTTCAAAGCTTATGCAATCTCAGAAAACTCCGGATGCTAAAATTGTTAAAGAAGGGTTAGTTATCAAAAACCCATTTCACATAATCTCTGTTTTGCGTTAAAGTTTGTTTCTTTTTGTGATTTAGATTGTTTTTGTGCTGGTTTTGGTGAAATTTGGCTAATTATTGGATATCCATGTCACAAACTCTCTCTTTAGTGCTAAATTCTGGTTCTTTTGTGATTTTTCATGTTTTTGCTGGTGGTTTTAGTTATTTTTTTTACGCTATTGAAAACGTATGTCAGAATTTGTTTTATTTGTATTAAAGTTTGTTTGTTTTTGTGATTTTATTGCAGGCAAGTTGTTGTGAGAGCAAGGAATTTGCGAGCTGGAGCTAACTTTATACCTGCTAAGTCTTTTCGAGCTCGAAGGGCTTATTTTAGCAATGAGGTTTTGATTTATTTTTATTGTTTTTGGTTTGTTTGGTGTAGGGTGATTGAATGTTGGATTTGTTAATTGTTTGTAGAAGTATCTAAATTGGTTATATTTTGTGGTTAATTTTGTGAAAGAGATTTGAGATTTTTTTTTTTTAAGTACATTTTCTTTTCAATTTCCAAGCAGGTCTGACATGATTCGTATTGTATTTTTATTTTTTTTAATGTATTGGAGGTTGGAGAGGTTTAGATATATGATATGTTGCATTGCTTTGTTTGTGCACCTCAGATTTGGTATGTGAGAGCTACATTTAGGGTCATAATTCTGACGCTAGCTTAAAATTTTCCATTTCCAGTAGGTAAGACGCTAACGTAAAACTTAATTAATCTTGATTAGGAAAATGGTTTGTTGCATGTTCCCAAAGGCCAGGATCAGAATCCACAAGCACAAATGTTCTCTGACCCAAATATGGCCATGGATATGATGAAGAAAAACCTTTCTATGATTATACCCCAGGTATTAACAGTTCAAGAGCTTATTGGCCTTCTCTAATGTGTCGTTTCAAACAAGATAATTTGGCATATTGATTTGTGATTTTTTCTGCTTCCAGACTCTTACCTTTGCATGGGTCAACTTTTTCTTCTCTGGATTTGTTGCAGGTCAGTCTTTTTTTCCTTTGCTGTTTTTTTTAGCTTTTTGATTCTTAAGCTACGTTTCATGTCCTTCACACCAAAATAGGTTTATCTCTATATTTAATAAGTAATTTTTTAGTGTATGCCCTTTGTCAATCTTAAATTCCTTCTGGATTTGATCTTTACAACTTTGTTATGATCTCTTATCCCGTGCAGCCAAGATACCATTTCCACTGACTCAGAGATTCAGATCAATGCTGCAAAATGGGATTGATTTGAGCACTGTGGATGTTAGCTATGTCAGCAGTCGATCATGGTATTTGTCTGTATGAGAAATTGTATTCTGAAAAATTGCTGAGAATCTTTTTCTAGAGAATTCTGGACTTGTGCTTAGTTTAATATCTCTATTTGTCCACACTCCCTTTCTTTTGCAGGTATTTCCTTAATTTGTTTGGATTAAGGGGTTTATTTAGTCTCATTCTGGGTGAAGAAAATGGTTAGTATTAGTTCATAAATCTTCGTAGTTGTTATATCTATTTTGTCTGAGATCTGAATTGCTGCTTCTCTTGCAAAATCATTGGTGCCAGAGTCTAGAAGCATAAATTGGACTTTTGCATACTTTATGATTTCTGGATATATTCTCTAGATGCTCAAATACAATAAGTCTAGAAGCATAAATTGGACTTTTGCATACTTTATGATTTCTGGATATATTCTCTAGATGCTCAAATACAATATTTGTAATGCAGCTATGGATGATACCCAGCGGATGATGCAAATGGGTGGTTTTGGTTTTGATCCAACCAAGGTACAAACTTAACTGGCCCTCTATTGATCATTTTAGCTTGCAAAACCAAACTGTTTAAATGGTTAAACATTATAGATATTTTCAGTCCTTTTTGACTATCATCTATAATGAGTATTTACACTATCTTTTTGAACTCATTTAGTTATTAATAATAATGTCCTTACTACATCGATTGCAGCATGACTGTTATTGTGTCCAAAGAATTGCCCTTGTGTATTGATCTTCTGGTTTCTATTTTACTGTCCTAAATCTAGACCATGTAGATTGATACTGCCTAGGCTGTACTAATGAGAATAGATGGATACTGTCACTGGGACTATACGGCTTTGTAGTTAAGTAGTTACCAGTTATTTAATTGTGATCCCATCATTGTGTGAAAAGGCAAAAGCATGATACATCTTTATGATTCTATCATGAACAAAATCTTTAGATTCAGTGGTTTTACTAGCAACTCAGATTTGAATAGAGATGATTGGGAGTTGAATCAAGCTATTTAGATACATCTTAACAGCTAAGTCTTTTTATTTAAATGAGAAAAATAAATTAAGAAATCGTTGGACCATATTTAAATTGGACAGTTCAAACCTCTGTAAGTACAACTAGAATTTTAGACCTGGTGATTTAATGGTGCTAGAGGCAACAAGTGTCTTCTAACTACGAACTAGGCAAGACTACCAAGTTCTTTTATGAGTTGTTGATGGTTGATGGGGTTTGAAGGGTCCATTAGAAGTAGACAGCTTCCATATAGACTTGTTGCAGGCACTGGTGCTGGTGTTTAGGTAACAGGTATCCATTGTCTACCAAGTACCAACTAAGCAAGACTACCATGTCCTTTCATGAGTTGTTGATGGCTGATGGGGTTTCAAGGGTTCATTAGAAGTTGATAGATTCTATATAGACTCATTGCAAACACTGGGGCTGGTGTTTCGGTAACAGTTATCCGGGTGGGTTCCTTATTGTGTCCTGCCTGTTGTCAATGCTGTCCAAAAATACTTTGATGCTGTAGGTCATCGGCTGCACCTTTTCATTATTATCACTTGCAGGCATTGCTTATCATATTGAGTTCTTAAGTGGTCCGGTTAGCTCAATGTCTGTTATGCAGCTTGCCTTTTTTCTCCTTTTTTCCCTTTTCTTTTCTGGGAAAAGCCAAAATAGCAGATGATTTGGAATTAAAGGAAGTCCTGATATCATTGATATAGGTTCTTAGATTTCTCTATGATAGAATTAGTTATGGATCCCCAGTTATATTTCAGAAGAGTATAACTTTGTCAATTGAAGGGCTTTAAATTGCACTTGAACTTGTCCTTGTGATTAGTATTGTTTATAGAGCTCTTTTTATTTTTATTATTATCTGCCCCCACTTCCCACGAAAATAGAAGGCTTTTTGCTAGCACTATGCCGAGAATGGGTTGTGATTAGACTGATTTGACTGGTGGGTTGTAAAAGGAATATTGCAGGCAGGAATGGTTAAGACACTGAATAAGGAGTGACAGCCTTGAGGTTGCCCTTGGCCAGCTTAATTTTCTCAGTACTGGGCCTAGGTTTGCTATTGTGGGTTGGGTTTGGTCAGTTCTGGATAACTGCATGTCTGGATCCTCTATCATTTTGCACCAATTGAAGCGAACGCCAAAAGAATAACATTGGAGATTCTTTACAGAACCCCCAATCACCTCCCCCCCACTGCACACACGAAAAAGAAAGCATAATGTGGGATTTGATTCATGATAATGAGGTCAACGCTATAAAGTTAGGCCTTGCTTGGTTTAGGTCAACGCTGTCATGCTCATTCTCTGTTTGGCTTGCCTCTCTTATGGCTGCTGCCACCATTTCCAGATGTCCATTTTGCAGCCTTGGCCACTCTTTTGCTCCTCAGGTGGAGCAGTTATGATATTCTTATGAAATGGTCATAGGTATACATGATTAGGCGTGTGGGGCATTCCATGATGCCCGCTTTAATTTGTTTTAAATTTCTAAGCATGTCACCATAATTACTAACCTGCTTTTCTGAACAGCATTGGCTTCTTTTTCTTTGTTACTTTAGAAATGTCTTGTGCATGATTAGGGTTTTGATTTTTTATTGTTGAGAATCTTTCTTATGGGACCCCGACAACATTCTTGATCCCCGTTTTCATCGGTTGAATTTTTAGCCAGGCAATGGAAGATCTGGAAAGGTGTGAATATATTGCATTTTCCAAAGGGATTGGAATTGTTGGGACTGATTTGTCCTTTTTAAATCTAAATTAAATTTTATGGGAAAGAATGTCCACTGGCCTTGCCTTGTAATCAGTTAAATATATGGTTCAAGTATGAGATGTACCAAGAAAGAATTTTGCACCATACGACTTATCTTTCATATTTTAACTCGGTGAATATATATCTGTTCGTATAATGTTAAGCCAAAAACTATTGAGTTCTAATCTTATCTATCTGTATCCTCCTCAGAACTTGAGTGCTGAGAAAGATGGCCTTGACATAATCCAGCATGAATGGGCCCTACCAAAATTTGAGCAGCGTGCTGAAGCAGTGTTGAAAAAACTTGTGAGCTGAACTTCGGCAACAAGCCCTCAGCTGCCAAATGGGTTTATGCTCAACAAGGCATCCTTGTTCTTTCATAGATTCTTACTGGAGTTTTGCTTGTTCGCTGTCAGTGCGTTGGCTAACAATTATAAGAACCAGCGAATCCATCATTGTAGCATGTAGATTGAATTCGAGTATTATAACAACCGTTGGAGAAATTTTCCACATTGCTGGTGGTAATATCATACTTTCCCTGTAAACGCATATCTTTCAGCTTGCTGTCCAAGAACATTTGAAACATATTAATGACTCGACAAATGAAATCAATTACCAGGTAGTGTGTTATGATGCTAGGTTTTAGATAATGCTTGATTTTTGTATCTTTTCTTTCTTTTTTCTGCGATTGGACGAACCAGTGGTGCCTTTATCTAGTGGGTTGAGCAATCCTATGGTTTTTGTTTCTTTTTCTCCAGGGTTTACAGTAAATTGCATTATTACTCGATAGCCATCATATGTGGTGGGAACTTTACAAGATTCAAAAGATAAACAGATTCAGCTTAAGCTGACATTGTGTGTTGGTGGGTGGAAACTTCTGTCACTTCGAACCTTCATTGATGTATCCTGTCGGAGCTGCCCCCCTTCTTTGTTAAACACTTTAACTATTGGCCAGGTGGAATGCCAAGTTATAGCAGAAAATTTAGCAGCATAAAGCTGTCCCTGGGCCACCCTCAGAGTGGATTTCCCTCTCGAGTTCCAAATACTGTACTCTATGCTCTCCCTTTCATATCAATCAGTTTCATTTACAAGATTTGCTTACAAATTTCAGTTGAATTTTTGAGAAGGAAGAACTGTACGTCTCTGAACCTGGCAAGGTTTGAAACTTCAAACCTGTACGTCCTGGGATGCTGCTTCTTGGCTCTTGCATGCTTGGACACGTTATGGGCTTGTGTTATGCTTAAAAAGCATTGACATGCTGAATCTAGATGACAATAAAATGTTACCTCCTGCTTTAAAGTTTCCTGATATGGCGGCATTGAAAGCTGCTTTTACACCAAACTTGTTGGAATCTTAGCAGCCAAAATACAAGACATAATTAATACGATGATCTTGGCATAAATTCGTTACATAATTGGTCTTCCAAAATGTGTTGTTTTGACTCCTAGATTTATAGTGGGTTTTGTTTTGAAAATGTTTTTTTTTTTTTTTGAGGAGATAGGGGATACTCGAAGCTTACATACTGTATAGGTTCTTGATTCCTGATTCCTAGTTGAGAAGCTTAAGAGCTGAAAATACATAGAGCAATGCGATACTACAAATGATGTTAGATCAAATCCGATATATAGATGATCTTTCAAGAAGTATTATTTCATGTTTACCTCATCGTCTGTGGATTTTATCTAAAATCTATAAGCTATCTGCACCTTCGATTATACTGTATATACACGATCATTGAAGTACAAACAATCCAGCAGGTGTTTAGGTATTACAGCTGGAGCACTGTTTATCTATTTTATTCTTATTTTTTTTAAATTGTTTAATTTGATACACAAACACGCGGGTGTATTATACGCGTGAAACACCTTCGATGTATTATAAGTATAATATATCTTATGGGATCACGTATTTAGGATCCCTCTTAGCCCCCCATCTCTTCTTTCTCACTGTACAGTGTGTCCATGCATAGGCAACGAGAAGATGATACACGCGCCATTCCTATCTATACTTCTTTTTACAGAAGAAAATTCTTTATGGGCCAATATATTTTTAAATTAGTTTTATACACCAAGTGTTTGTTTGCGTAGATGAATCTGTTTTTTTAACATGTTATTTATTTTTTTCCAAAAAAATCATTAATTTAATTTTTAGTTGCTTTTCGATTAAAAATACATTCTTAACATGCCAAAAGTTATTATTTTTTTCTTTAAAATTAAATATAAACAATAATTAACGTTAGAAACAAACCAATTCATAGATGAATCCACAAACATTCTTTCATATATCTTGATTGCTTTCTTCTCCTATATATCAACATTTCATGATGTGTGTGTGTGTGTAGTGATGAAGGTAAATTAAAGAGAGGAATGTTGTTCAACGATTTGAGTAATTAATACTGTGGTTTAAATGCAAGTTCTTCAATATATTTATTTATTTAGTGTTATGAACACATTTATGGTATTTTAATTACCATTTAATCTGTTCATTTTTCTTTACCGATAAATTACCTTTTCCTCCTGTAGTTTTGAATTTTGGATGTCTAGCATTTTTCTGGAGAATAAAATAAAATAAAATAAAAATAGATTGTCTCAATCAACATACAAAGATTGAAAAAGAAAACATATTTTTAATTGCTTTTTAGATAGATTAATTATGTATCCATAATGAATTTTTTAATATAATTTTTTCATAAATATAGTAGATGATATTAAAATACAAGATTTTCAGCCTAAAAAATGCCATGTGTTTAATGAGATGGCATTATACGAAGACATGATCAGATGAACGACTGTGGTCAAGCGTGGCAAATCAGACGGCTGAACGTGGGTCCCAACATCACGAGAGCCCTACCTGGAAAGCATGTAGACGTTGGCCCACCAAAAGCTCCACCTTTAGGAAGGTCGGTTTCCGAGGCTATATATATATATATATATAAAGAAGGAAAAAATAAAAGAAGAAAGCAAAACCATGGTCCATGGTACTCTTTTCTGGTACTATAATTCAAATCTTTTTTTTTTTTTAAAAAAAGAGAGAGAGTTAAATCTCCATCAATCTCTTAATTTCAATCAAATCACACCGAAAATGAAACCATAAGGTTATTTATATATACGATTGATATCTTAACATATCTTTTTATAAACGATAATAAATTTTTTTATTATAAATCCTTAAATTATATTTAAATATTGTTTTAAAACCAGAAATGATAATTAAGATGGAAATATTTATCTTTATATATATATGTATATATTGAAAGGATAAAAATTTATTTCAAAATTATTTAAAAAATAAACTTGCTTTTATTTATTTTTGAAAAGAAGAAGAAGAAGAACTTGTTTTAATCTAATTAAAAACGAAAAGTAAAGTGAGATTAATATATAAAAACAACCTGAGAACATTACCAGGAAGAGATAAAAACCATGGCACCAAAATTGTTTCAATTTTTGTTGTGGGGGCCATCCGGCAGGAGTCATTTGGATGGTAATGATCACAGCCGGTGATTGAAGGCCCCACTTCAGGCACCGGCCTAGACACCATTGCTGGCTTTTGTTGAGCTGGGCTCCACGTCGATACTAAAATATCGAAATGTTTGTGGTTTGTGGAAAGTGAAAAACCTTAAAAATGGCAAATTATTTGACCACAACAGTAAAAGGCAGGCCCTTAATTATTGTTTTCATGCCCTAAAGGTGCCTTCAATTAGCCTTTCCTTGGCCTCATGCTACCGTTTTATGTGTAGATACCAAAGCTCCCGCCAATTACTTGTTGAATATTTAGGGAAAAAAAACAAACTGTAGAGCCGTCTGAGTTATCTAATATATTTTTTAATTAATTTTTTAAAATTAATAATTATATAAATTTTTTATAATTTTGAGATTTATAGCACTTTAATTTGTTATTTTTTTAAAAATAAATTTAAAATCTAACTAATTAAACTACACCCTCTCCTCCCGGAGTTAGTATTTATTAAATTTTATTTTTAAAAAATGTCTTTACTTTTTCAACATAATTGTAATTGCATCTTTATTTATAAATAAAAAAAATATTATTTTAATATTTTTAGTTTGCAGGGGTATAATTTTGCCCTTGTCTTTTAATATAACTTTTTAGCATCTTTATTTGTAGATAAAAAATATTATTTTAATGTTTTTAGTTTGGGAAAAAGGATATAATTTTGCTTGTGTTTTTTAATACAACTTTTTATTAGAATTAAATTGATATAAAATATGAGTTTTAAGAATTTAAAAATAATATTTATATGTGTTTGGAAATATAGATGTGACTATGGTTATCTTTATATTTTTAAATTAAAAAATATTATTTAATATTTTTAGTTTGGAAGTGAAGATATCACTGTTGATACAAAAACTTGTTTGAAGATATATTTCTTACTCTTTGAACAAAAAATCTCATTAATTTTTATATAGTAACTGATATCTATATTAAAAATAATTAAAAAGAATCATGTATCTGTGTGTATATTTGTTTTAATTATGAAAGTATTTATAGTTAGTTTTAATATATCAAGATTAAGTTATTTTTCTATCAATTTTTAAATACATCATTTCATATATATCTGAATTAATATATTTAAATTTATGATAGTTTTTTTCCCTTATAACCTTCATATAAATTTGAATCCAAAATGGTGAAATGATAAAATAAAAAGCAAGCATAATTAGGGTTCGACTGAAAAATATTATGCATGCATCAATATCGTAGCTTCCCAAATCCTCGTTCCAATTTATATATGCAAAAAAAATTAAAAAAAATTACTGAATTAGAATAATTGGGAATAATTAAACAAAACAATTATGGACAAGATCTTCATTCAACTATAATGTGTGTGGCTGAAGATCTTGATGTTCTCAAATGGCAAAACTATTTTATTTTTGTACTCCATTAGTAAATACAAATATATAGCTTGGCATGTGATTATGTCAAAATATGAAATAAATTTGTCATTACTTGCACGCCACTGGTTTTGATTATCATGAAGATTAGCACCAAGGAGCCTCGATGATTCTTGGATGAGACACCATTTCTGTCTTTTTTAGGGTTTGCAATAGTGTATTCACCATTTTTTATTATTATTATTGCAATAATTACAGAGTTTATTTGATTATTATTTTAAATATTTCTTGGTAGAATCTTGCACCTTCTTTGCATTATATATATATATATATAAGTGGGATTTGATTTCTAATTTTTTAAGATGAAAAACAAATAAATCTTATATAAAAATCTTTTATTTTATCCGAGTATTTGTGTTTGATATTGAATATCTGTACACGAATAATGGATTGAATACAAATATGAATCCAGACAACATAAATTGAAAAGAAAAACAACATGAATTCTTATCGATTTAGATATCAATATGATCTAACAGTTGATATTCTTCTAAAATATCAAAAGATTAAAAAAAAATGCAAGGTTAATTAGAATATTACCAATCAACAGAAGATCAAATAGAAATCCTACACAGAAACATGAATGCATCGTATAAGATTTAAGCAGTAATTAACCTACACCATTCCCTACTGGAGAAAAAAAAACACATAGGAACCCACTCAAAAGAAAGATATGATGCTGATATGAGAAATGGCCTCCACCGTATGGCATTGCCAATTTTTTGTTGGATCAACTATTTGGCAATCCTAGCTATTAAAATCATATATATATATATATATAATCCTTATCTCAAAATTAAAAAAGAAATAAAATATTTACAACTAGCAAGACATGCTACTGTATCTTGACAGCAATATGAGGTGTCTATGTTGAAAGATTCTTAAGTGAGCATGCTCCCTATGATCTCATGCTCTCATTCTCTTATTAATCTATGCATTTTACTCCTCTATAAATAGCTCTCTCGTTGGTCATCTCTTCACTTCACTAGCTCACAAGCATCCTTCTCTTGTGCCTACACCAACCCTCCTTATTCCTTTTCTCCAATCTTTCTTCAAATCCTATTAGCTTTCAACCAAATGGCTACTGTTGAGGTAAAAATCTCTTGTAAAATATTTCTTAGTGGAATGCTATTACAACCCATCTTGATCTTGCTCAAGGGATTGATCACTCAGTCTCATTTTAGTTTTACAATAATATCTGATATTCATCAACTTGTATTAATTGATTAGCCCTTCTGTATAATTTTATCTTACTGATCAAGTTATAATTTGTAGTTTGCTACTTTTATGATCAAATAAGCTCCATAACCTTCTTGTTGTATTGATGATGATCAAATTTCTACCTCTAGCTCAAGTGATAGATCAATCCATTGTCTACGCTAGATTTCATCCGATCCTTCTTTTTATATGAGGATTGCGATGGAGAGGATTCCATCTTACAGTTTATTGCAACTTCTAATTTTCTTGATCAACCTACTTTCTTGATCAACCTACAGGTTTCTTTATGTTCTAGCAAGAATTCTACATATTCTAAGCTTTTGTTGATTGTTGTTAAAGGAAACTACTTCTGTAGATAGAATGGATGAAAAGATGATTAAGAAAAAATGAATTTTAAAGATCCTTTCTTCTAGCTTTCTTCCATTGGATTATACATTTTGGGATAAATATCAGTATGCTTATTGTTGCAGGTTGCAGCTGCTCCAGCAATTCCAGAGACTGAGGTACCTGAGGTGACCAAGACCGAGGAGACAACCACAGAAACTGCACCACCTGCCTCTGAGCCAGTAGCCGAAGAACCAACAGAAGCAGCACCCGCTGTTGCCCCGGCCGCAGAACCTGAAGCTGAACCTGCAGTTGAGGTTGAAACCAAGGAGGTTGCAGAAGAACCAGCAAAAGCTGAGCCTGAAGAGGTTGCAGCTCCAGCAGTAGAAGAGACTCCTGCAGAAACTGTTACTGAGGAGCCCAAAGAAGAGACCAAGGAGGAGGCAGCGCCAGCTCCTGTTGAGGAAGAGAAACCAGCAGAAGAAGAGAAGCCAGCTGAAGCACCAGCTGCAGAGACAACCAGCACAGAAGTTCCAGTGGAGATCACTGAGTGAATAGATTCTATGAAGTGAATGATAGTACTGGTTGGGGTCTTTGTGTCTGTGAGGTTGCATCGTCAAAGTCCTCAGAGGTTTCTGTTTTGTTTCATTTCTCTCTTTATTGATTTATGATTATGGCTAAAGAAAAGGGTTTTCGGTGGCATTATGCATGGGATGTGGAAGCTATAGAGTCAATATTAAGCACTTGGATCCGCATCAGGCTGCCAGCCCAGGTCAGAATACACAACAAGGATAGTTGCTATTGAAGTGTAAGGGTCATGAGCCATGACTCATGATGATGGCATGGGGTTTGGATCTATGCGGGTTCCAATAGGTACTATTGGTTTTGAAATGGTGTGATGATGTGAACTCTAGGCTTGATAATAAAAATTATAATTTTATGTTTAGTTGATGAGCACTTGCTATTGCTATTTTTCTTTGCTTCCATTTATTGAAAAATATGGCTTCCGAAGGTTTTAGTATGAAGTCCAAAGCAGAACTCTTGAATGCAGGTGTGAATCATCCCTCAGTATCTGTTTGCAGCAGTACATTTCTAGGCCAAAGCAATTGGGATATTCTTCCTAGCTGTGGAAGTTGCAAGATTTGCCCTGTGTATTTGGTAATTTGGTTGGAAAGGCTTTTTTAAAGTACCCTGAGAATCGATAAATTATTGCTTTTTTAAATGCAAAAAACATTAAAATCAATGAAAGAAAACATTAATATAAATTTTCTCTGATTTGAACACAGCTCAAAAAAATTTATCACTCATAATCAAATAATGCCTTGTGAAGGCACAAAACCTATCTTCTTTTAAAGGTCCGAGTCATGTTGCCTACAAGACATTTAATATATGTAAACAACAAAAAATAATAAGAATAGACCAGGGTTACGAATTGAGTCGATGCTAGAGTTATGAATTTGTAACCTAAAATCGAGTCAGATTATAAGTTCCAGTTCATATCAGATCTGACCGGAATAGAATTGTATCTAAATAAAAACATATAGACACCCATCGCCTCCATTCCATGCAACATCATTGCATCAAATATTGGTATAATTTTGATGAAATATGCGGCTTCTGTGGCTTTTCAAAGTCGTTTTCTAGGAAATAACAAGGTCCCGATTAATCCTTCCCATCCTTTTCACCTACCTTTTTCAACATGACAAATTTGCAAAGGCAATCTTGATTGCACTTGCATGACATGGCATGTGAACTTGAATCTGTGACGGCCGAGACAAGTTTACACTGGCTTCTTTCCAATGGAAAGATGGGCAATGTCAGGTGGCTCAGGTCCCTTCCATGAATGGCGACAACAACTTGGTGCCACAACGATGAGAAACATACCAGTCAATTTTAACTCCTATAGGATAAGCTTCATCATGCAATTCAATAATTGGAGATGACATATCAAAGAAAAACTCCGCCCGACTCGCAAAACCATAACAAGACTCATACAGGATCAGGCATGACAAAGGCAAAAGACAATGTCAGATTGTGATAAAAGAGAAGCCTAGATGCTTGATTGAGTCTAAAAGGGGGAATGTGCAGTGGACCTATATTTGTAGGTGCTTTCATGGGAAAAGGTTGTTGCATCATGTGCCTTCACATGATGAAGATAACCTTTCAGATGACCTAATAATCTGTGAATCACAAAGGATCATTAGCAAAATAAAACCCTAAGTTGATAGAGCTCAAATTGGACGAAAGCTAACACTGTTCCACCTCAGCTGATTTGGGTTGGGAAAGAAAATACGAAGGGAGAAAATCGGAAGCACAGGAAGAGTAGTTCGACAGATACAAAGCACAAATATAGATGCTGAACGGAAGAATAACTTACAGATTTTTCTCAAAGAGAAACGTTTGAATCTTCCACCATTTTTGGACTTGCAAGAGAGAGAGGAGAGAATAATCACATTTCTATGAACTTGGATGTCATTGCATAATCTGTGTACTTACATGACATGAAAAAACAGCTACTGTTGCTGATGAAGGAAGTCCATTGGGAGCATAGAGATTTTCTTCCTACTAGCCCCCAGCATTATTTACGCTATACCTATACTAACAGTTGGACAAAAAGAACAATGACATCTCAACTTTACTGGAGGAAACATAAATTAACTACGGGACCTTCTTACATAGTCTAATAAAACTGACAGCATAAATCTATCTGTACAAACTGACTTGAAATTTATGTGCAGTAAAAAAAAAACCCCTTTAACCTCAAAGTGGATGCAACCAATGCATCACCAGGTGCCGAAACTGCATCCAACATGTTCTTGAGTGATGAGACGGAGGCGATCTTGCATAATAGCCATGGAGGGATAAGGTGGGAAACACAATCGGTAAAAGCATGTATGAGATGAAGGGAGGTGATTGTGAGGCTCTGTGGACTTGTAAATGTAAAGTCGCGAGGCCAGACCGCGGAAACCCTCAACAGGTAGATACTTCACTGAGGTCCAAAAGAAGAGCAGAACCTTTCTCTGATCTGGTGACATTTCCCCAATGATCTGCAAAATATTCAAGCACAAGATATATATAAAATAACAAGCAATGCTGGTCCTCTGACAGAACTCTACTACGAAGCAGCAGAGGTGGGACTATCTCAACTCCAGCTGACTGGTAAAAACTCAAGGTCCAGAAGTGCAAATACAAGCACATTCGCATGAATATTTTTAAGATCAAAGATATAACTAATACTATGAAGACTTCAGGAATAAAACTCAGTATATTGCATGCTAATCTAGCTTTCTAGGGGGGCAAAAGGCTTTAATACCTTTTGCATGTGTATTTACTGGTTTCTTTCAAGTCCCTTGAGTATCATTCGTTGAGTATGTGAATAAAAAAATAATGCACCAAGCAAGAGACAGCCATCCTACTATTGGTGATAAATCAAAGTTTATGGGAAACCCACATCCTCAGTTTTTGATGAGTAACAAATTAATAAGGTCAACTCCACACTAGTAGTGGGATAAAGGACTTGCAAGAAACACAGGTATAAATAGAGAAGAGCGCCTATTAAAGACCTAAATGGGCATGACAAACGTGCTCAAAAGCAGTGCCTTGACAATGAGCATCACCCCAACCACACAATGTTATCAAAGATACGCTTATAAGGCTGATTTCCAAAACCCTAGTAATGGGATAAAGAACTTACAAGAAACACAGGTATAAAGAGAGAAGAGAACCTATTATAGACCTAAATGGACATGGCAAACTTGCTCAAAAGCAGTGCCTTGACAACGAGCATCACTCCAACCACGCATTGTTATCAAAGATATGCTAAGGCTGATATCCAAAACAATATGTATCTTATTTCTGCTTTGCAAAGCTCACTCTGCAAACAAAGGAGGTTAAAGAACAAAATCTACCCTCATTCCAGCTCACCATGGACTGCATGGGTTTTGACTAGTTTCTTTCAAGTACCTGGAATATTATTTATGAGTCGAACAAAACCTAATGGATCGTACCAAGAAACAGGCATTCTATTATTGGTGGTGCAACAAAACTGAAAGGAAACCACACACTCAATTTTATCACCTAACAAATAAATAAGATCAACTCCACAATGTTGATGGGATAAAGAGACCATCCAACATGAAAAACCCAAAAACTTGCAGAGAATTCAATCATGGATATATTAAGATTGCTCAAAAGTACTGTTTTTTGACAAATGAATCCCCCCTCCCAGGGCCCACCTGTTCCCAACCACCAAATGGAATTGAAAATTAAAAAAACATAATTCAAGGTTGATTTCAAAGATAAAATATTTATTTATTTTCCACTGATCCCTCTTTTTGTTTCAGTTTTCAATTTGTATCTGTATCTAAAACATTTCTTCCCCAACCAACCACACAGACATGCACAGAAAGAGGAAAAAAATATTGAAACAAAATCTACATTCGTTCAACTGTCCGTACCCCCTCCCCCAAACCTGGCATGCTTGTTAAGGTAAGTATGACATCCTAACCACACCCGCTATGCTCTAACTCCACAGCAGCAACCTTCTGCCCTTTCACACATAAGTGCAATCAAAATAACATGAATGTTCAACACTTTGGCATTTGTGTTCATGTAAATGCCTGCGTGAATAATATGTGTTCAAAATTCAACACAAAACTTCGTATAATGACATAACTTAAAAACTCTTAAATGTTATCTTCAAGAACCCAAACCAAGTTCCTTATGTTCTTCCTTATTCAACCACAACATCATCAGTACGCTTAGGAATTCATGACACAGCCTTGAGCATTTGAGATTCAAAATGAGTTGTAAATTTGACAAGACACACATGGACAGCAATTTGAATTGCTTTGGTATTTATTGTATGTCAAGAACTTAGTCATACATCTTTCAGCTTCAAAGTAATTGACCAAAGAGATAAACTGACATGCAGCTGTAAAATGGTGAAATGCCACGCAATCTTGCATGTCCTTTTTTCCACAGCCTCGTACAATAGAAAGAATTGCATTCACATAGTATTTAGGCTTTACTTAATTAGGAAAAACAGCAGTACACCTGGTAAGGATATGCAGATAGGGATTGTTCTGCCATGGTAGAAAACAATGAACCAAAGATATTTCCAAGAAATATCAAAGGAAAAGAGCAACAGTGTGCACTCTGCAGATATGTTATTTTCCAAGGAAATATATTATCCAGCACATAAAGATTATAACTCATATCATGAAATCCAGATAAATGGGAAGAAAGAGCAAAGTATATGGTAAAAGAAAGCCCTTTATAGTTGAGATATGACAGGAACATAAGAATGCAAGAACATACCTTCCATAACCAGGATATCTGAGGATCAGTTTCCTTGTAGCCATTGTACTCAGTGTGTGCCTTCCAATCCTCCACACAGATAGCATTTTCACTTCCATATAGCATCCAATCAAGATCCTCAAGCTCTAAACTCTGGAAGAAGAGCTTCTGTTGCCCAGAGTTTGAAAGAATATCAGCAAAACCACGTGCAAATCTAGATACTGGTTCAGAGATAGATGTGACAAAGCAGTGCTGAATGAGAAGATCGACATATTTCTCCCGATTCTTGCTATTTACAACGATACTCTCCCCACCAGGGCAAAGTTCCACAACTTTCCTGGATCCTAGTTCCTCAACTTCTCTAACGAATGTCAGACTCAAAGCATCTGAATCAATGAACTCAGGATCCATTTGCAGAATCTGTTTGCAACTGCTATACAAGCATGGATCTGCATCCCGTATGTCTTCCAAAGTAATACGCATCCCAGCCAATTGCAAGAAAAATGCCCGATCAAATACAATGCCGACTTGCACTTTATGCATCAAAGCTAAAGCCATTACTCGACCAGAGAATGTGAAATACTCAAGGTGCATGGGATCCACCTTGGATGCTGCACATAAAATGAATACAATTAAGTCCATATATATACTTTTGTTTCTTAGTGCTTATCCATGCCAACAATTGAATCCACGAAAGATGATGCAGCTTAATTCAAGTCCAGAAACAGAAGACAATAACAAACCTCAATTATGATTCTTCAATGAGGTATTTCAGAACTAACCAATTGCAATTTTAATGCAGAGGAAGAATTAGACATGTTAATCCCCAAAGGAACCAATAACATATTAGTGAAACATGGAATTCAGGCAACCATGCTGGAGAAACATGGGAAATATTCCCGTATAATAACCCTAGGGACTCGGGTATTCCACAATAAAATATTTGAGACACACAAGGTTCAGGAATTTTCCCTTTAACAAACCTATGCTAGTGAGCCTATCGTACAGGATGTAATGCCCTTATCCCACGTCGATCAGGAACTCACATGGTAAACAACTTTTCTACATATAAATGTTAGAGAAAGAACACTAACAGAATGCAGTGAATGATCTCTTGTACAGTTAAAATCCAAGCAATATTAGTGAAATATCTTTGATTAAGGTCACTGAGAAGGTTCCACCACGTTAAGCCACCCAGCATTACATCAAGTGTAGGAAAACTGTCTAACTTCGAAAAAATGTTAATTAAATCCTGATCATGCCTAAAATTGAATATTAAATGTCAAACTCTCCAGATTTAGGTGTGACACTTCCGGATGTCCTCCCACTAGCATGTATCAAAACAATGAAGAATAATAGTCCAATGGTTGTAAGTGATTGATACAGCATCGACCATATTAGTGTCAACTCAAATAAACTGTTGGAGCTCTCCACCACCATTTAGTGAATGTTTACTTTCCAGTGTAAATGAAAACAAATACGCAGCCCACAATCTGAAACATTAGACACACAGCAATGAAAACGTATTGTTTACATAGTCAGTATTACCGGGGAATAAAAATTCAGTTGAGAAGAGAGGAAATCCAACTTACAGAATAAAACATTCACAAACCTAATTGCAACTGTTGTTCAAAAAAAAAAAATCCCACTCTCAGAAAAAAATGAACGGTTAATTACATGAAGTTTCACCCCAACCAAAAATTATCACTTCAATCCTAATTTTGACTTCCAAAATTAATTTGGGTGACACAATTCCAGATGACCTGATCTCACCCACTAGCAACATAAACTAAATGAAGTACAATTGCTTCTTGAATGGTTGTAGGTGATGGATACAGCATCATTACACATTAAATGTAAGTTCCTATAGACAGCAGGAACTGCACATTTTGGTCATCTGAGTATTTTTTATTATCCAGTGAAAATATATGCAACAATGTTCCAAACTCTATGCTAGAGTGACAAATTAGACACAAGGCAATTGGATATATTGTTTAACCATTCGTATCATCAAAAACTATATTCAATTGAGAGAAGAGAGAACCCTGTAGCATTGTTCATGTAAGGCATTCATGATTAGGGTTTTCTTGTTTTGTTACCAGGATTGGTAGCCCTATATATCCAATCAAGAAAAGAAAAAACCCACTAGCATTCAGGCAGCAGAAGCTTACCAGGATTAGGATAGAACCTTCTGCGATCACTTGGGCATGCCACAAAAAGAGCTCTTTGAGGATCAAATAGAGCTTGTGTAACCAAGAAAAACCACTCCCGCAGTACACCAGGACCAGTAGCTTCCTCGTTTTTAAATTCCAGAAAAAGACCACCAAGCAGTGCATCTAAGTCCGCATGCACTATGTACTCAAATGACTCTGCCAACAATTGTGACCGATCAATGAGCATCTCGTGAAGCTCCTCGTAATCTTCTTTCACCTCAGGGAACTTCATCAAAGCCAAATGCCTCCTAGACTCAAAATCAGTCACATCCTTGTTCTGAAGAAGCCACTGATGATCTTCAGTTCTTTTTGCATATCTAAAAATCAGCACACACAGGGAAGCCTTTCTAAGTCTCAAAACTGTCCAAAACTTTTCCTCAGCAC
Organism: Populus ilicifolia; assembly: GCA_015708895.1. Lineage (NCBI taxonomy): Eukaryota > Viridiplantae > Streptophyta > Magnoliopsida > Malpighiales > Salicaceae > Populus > Populus ilicifolia. The sequence goes on along the minus strand of SRLM01002186.1, from coordinate 23,563 downwards.
CCTTATAGAGTTTAGCAATGTTGTTCAACTCCTTCAAAATAGCCAAATATTGAGACCAACCTGTATGATTCAACTCACCCTCTCCATTCATTTTCAAATGTGAAGAATCCTGCATTTTACCAAGACATTTCTCCATAATATTCAGCAAATCAAAAAATATCACATGAAGATGCTCAATCTCCTTCACATACAATGGATAATTAAATGCCCTCTTGTTCAACGGCACCGAAAATGGAACCCTACATGCCCCCTGCTCTGATATCATACTATGCAATGGTACCAAAAACGCTGAAAAATCCTTCACATCAACTACTGATGGCCCCACACTCCCCATCAAATCTTTAAACAACTTACTCCCCAGCTCACTAACAAACGGAAAAATCTCCTGCATAACAACAGCTCCCTTCCCCTCCCCTCCTCGATTCCTCCACCCACACGCACCCCCACCATTCTCCAACAAGGAACCAAGACAACTCCTACACACAATATACAATGGATCATCACTCCCAACCTTCCTCAACAAATTGCAAAACTCCATCACGATCGGAACACACAGCAAATGCAAATTCTTTGGCAACGAAATCCTACATGAATTCAAAAAATGCTTAATCGCACCCACCGCGCACTCCTTATTCCCTTTAACACTCGAAACATAGAGTGTGACCAACGCAGCTGGCGCACTATTCGATAAAAACACATTCAAATGTCCTAAAGCATCCTCATTATCATCCTTCGGTGTCAAGATAAAGAACTGATGCATCAACTCTTTTATATACTCTGAAACATATCGATGAAAACCACACGGCAAAATAGACTTACAAATTCGACAAATGTAGGAAACCATATCGTTGATCAATTGACAAGTACGGGGATGCCTAGTGCTACGCATTCGGCCAACTAAATGAAGAATCGAATCCTTCTCGATAGAGTAATCGGAGAGTTTGTTTTCGTATTGCAATTGCTTACCTTCGTAGATCAGTCGTTGCTCGATCACAGGAATTCCGGTCATCTCGCGAATCCGTTCATGGAGTGATTTGACGGAATCAGTCAAATTCGCAGTGATCACAATGTGAGTGCCGTCGGAGATCATTCTGATGAAGAATTGGAGCCTCGATTGAGACCGACGGAGAGGGGAGGGAGTGGAGGGAAAATCGTTGGGTGATGATGAGGTGGAGGCGGAGGCGGAGGCGTCGGAGACACGTGTGGGGAGCTGATTGGTGGAGGAGATGGAGGGAGGTTGTTGCAGGATATGGCCGGTGGATGATTCGGTGTCGTCTTTACGCATCCTGACGGAGATTAAGTCAGAGAAAATGACGTCGTGGTCATCGACATCGTCTAGTTTGCGTTTGGAGGAGCCGCGGTGATCAACGGTGGAGGCGCGCTGTTGAGGGAGGGAATCAACGGCGGGAGATTGGGGAAGTGACATTTGATGAACGGTGGTGACTGTGTTCTCCCCGACCTGGAAGTTTTTAAGGAAGGGGAGAAGGCATGAGATCGTTGTCGTGTAGAGGAGGAGACGGTGTGGTTTAGATATACGGAGAGAGTTAACGGCGAGGGAAGGATTGAACGGAAATTGTGTCGTCCCTAGCTCGGGGGGGTTTTTTCTGTGTTTTTTTTTTAACAGCCGTCATCTACGAAGAGACCGGTAATCTTACGCTAGTATTGTTATCATCGTCTATATTATTGTGCGTGACGTTCTTGTGTGGCTAATTACCACAGTAGCCTCGAGAGCGATGGCTAGCTGTGGTTTACCTCACGGGGTTTCCGTAGATTATAATATCATTACTTATTAAACCCGATCTAATATAATCTAATTAATAAGGTAATTTAAAAATTAACAAGTTAATTTATGACGTTAATCTAAGATTAAATAAATTAAATGATTTTGGAAAGATGCCCACCTAGCTGCCTGTTTTCGGCAAGAAAATCCATCATGTGCCACTAGAAAAGAAAAAAAAAGAGAGAGATTAAAGAAAGTGAAGCTTTATTTTTCATGGAGAAATAAAGTTAGAGGGACTTTTTGACCTATGTTGAGGTGCCTCATCTGCTATATAATTTGTAATTTACACAAAGCGTCCAACCAAAGCAATATTGCTTTGCATGGAAGTAAAGAACGATGGCGTCAATTTCTCTTCCAATAGCAAACACCAAGAGGGTCATTCCCAGCTATATCGCACAACATATTTCTCAAGAATTATAAAAGATTAAATAAAATAAATTAATAATCCACGTATATAATTGTTATAAGGGACATGTTCACAAACAAAAATATCAATATTGGACTATGTCACGGGCTGGGGGCCGAATTCTTTTTAAAAAAAGATGAAAGTTAATTTAGTTAAATTCGAGACGGCCTAATGAATTTATAACTTAAAATCTAGTTTGATTATTTTTAAAAAGAAAAATATTATTTTAGCTTTTTTAGTAAAATTAAAACAATATTACATAAACCAATATAATTTATAACCTGGTTTATATCATGAAATAAAATGAGTTTAATAACAGCTGTAAATCATTGAATTATGACACTAACACTTTAAATCTGCAAAGTTCATTATATATAGTCGAGAGGTATTAAAAAAAACACATTAAAATTAAGAGAATGGACATTCTGCGAACCATCCCCAGTGTATAGGAGTTTATCGTTGCTTTCTCAATTAATTAATTAATTAACTTATGAATGCGAGTTTATCATTGTGGTATTAAATTTTATAGTATTAATTAAAAGATAATAAGAATAAGTAAAAAATATTTATATTTTTAGCCTTTATATAACAAACTAAATTGGTAACCACCCTGGGCAATATAATTTTGAAAAAAAAAATGATATTCAAGTCATCAACTTAACTATATCTAATAACATCAATTAATCTAATAATCTTATTTAAATTGAAGGCAACAACAACAAAAAATGATTAAAAGAAAAGGCAATTCCTACCAAAAATCTTTAATTTAAGTTAATTTTTCAAACTAGAATATGTGAAATTTCAAAGTTTAAATTCAAATTGACTAAATGTTAAAAGATAAAATTGAGTATTGAAAAAAACTAAAAACTTTAGCAAAAAAAAAAGACAAGGATAAAATCTAATAAAAAATGATAAAAAATAAAATCATAAAAAAAGTTACACTATAAAAATAATCATAGATGACATAAATAGCAATTAAGAAATGAGACTAAATAAGGCAAATTTAAAATAAAATAAATTCATTTTTCATGAGTTATTACAAATAAAAACAAATATCAACCCAAACATTAGGAACTAAATAACAAATAAAGAGAAGCAAAAAAATCAAATTAAGATGAAATTGAAATAAATTTTTATTTTTATAAGTTATTTGAAATAAAAAAATATTAATAAAAAATTAAAGATAAAATAAAAAAAATCAAGAGACTAATTTGAAAAAACGCAAAGCTTGATGCAATTATAGAGGGAGAGAGAGAGAGAGAGAGAAAATAACCGTTGAATTCAAATCAAAACTCTATTTTCTATACATGTTATTTCTACATAAAAAACTATCAAGATAAATCAAATGATATTTAAAATGATATTTTTGATTGCTAAAATCAGTTGTATGTACCATCTAAAGACAATAAAGCATCTAATGTTTACCATTATTTTTTTAAAATCCTTTTAATTTTTCAAAAGACAAAAATAACCTTCACTTTGCCTAATAACAAAAAAAAAGAGTATAATTATTAAAATATTCTCGTATACAAGGCAATTAAAATGCAGGTATAAGGAGGTAATTTTACTGTGCAAGTAAAATGGATAAGTCAAAAACACAATGGCCAAAATATGTTTATATATAAGATCAAACTGATTATTTTTTTATACACTTTAAAAATAAAAATAAAAATTTACCCCCCCATGACATAAAACAATTAATTAGGTTTAAGGGTATTTATAATAATTTGTTGTGTAATTTTAAGATAGATACTCTTCTAACCCTGAAAATGACCCTATTAAAAGGGCTCTAGCTCATCCTCTGGCTAAAAAGATTTTTTAAAGATAAAATAGTAAATTCAATTTTCCTATCCACAATTAAAAAAATAATAATGAATAGGAAACAATCAAATCCACAGTTTTTTTATTTTTTCATTTGGTTTAATGTGCGAAAGGAAATGGTTCTTCATGCAATTTACTTCCAAGTTGCTTCCTCTTTCCATTAAAATCCATGATATAATATTAAAGATTCTCTTGTCTTCCTAACTTTCCTCCCCAGTAATCAAACATAAGCAACTGTCATTTTGAAAATTTTCATTAAAAAAAGCTTGAAAACTACAGCCTAGCTACGGCTCCTAATCCATGCAGTTAGTTACCTCTCAACATTAATTTTCCCTCCTTGTATTTGACATTCTCAAATCCATGATCGAACATGAAAGATTATGGCTATGCATGCACATGTTAATTACTTAGCTTAATTATGCAAAATGCTCCAACCCAAGTAAAACATCAAAATAGTATTATAGTCTTGAAACACTAATCCAATCCAAGTAAAACAACTCAAATTGAAATAAAATAAAATCTTAACCTTAATTCTCCTATAAATGCCAATCTTAGTCAAAGTGACTTCAAGTGTTTTGCTGTAATCTAGGAAGTTTTCTTTAATCGATCCCTACATCTATCCGTATACTCTGCTAGCCTGGCCCATAAAATAGAGATATACACTGGCCCGTGAAATAACATAACATATGCTTGCATCCAACCAGTCAAATTCCCTTTTCCTTTCTTCTTTCCTTGTCACACAAGGATTGAGTATGTATTACTACCACGAGGTTCTTTAATCAATCCAAGAAGTAGCCATCTGGGGGATTTTTAGTCCTTCACGAGTTTCTTTAGGGTTTCTTGATTGTTGAAGCGTTTTGTGGTCAGTCTTGTTGCATTTAGTTAGAGATTTACACAGAAATAGATGGTTGGCTTTGTTTTCAGGGTTTTACCCATATGGGGTATAAACTACCACCACTAGTTTTTTAATCAATCCAAGAAGTCGCCATTCGAAGAATCTTTAGTTCTTCAAGAGTTCCTTCAGCGTTTGTCATTTTTTAAGCACTTAGTGGTAAGTCTTACAGCATTTTTCTTGTAGTAACAGTTTGGATCTTATAGTGGACCATGGAAAGGTACAGGTTAATTAAAGAACTTGGGGAGGGAACCTATGGCAGTGTCCTGAAGGCGACTAATAACGAGTCTGGTGACGTTGTTGCCATTAAGCAGATGAAGAGAAGATATGATTCATGGGAAGAATGTTTGAGTTTGAGAGAATTGAAGTCCTTGCAGAATTTGCATCATCCAAACATTGTGATGCTTAAGGAGCTTGTCCGCCAAAACAGCATTCTGTATTTCGTTTTCGAGTACATGGAACAGAACCTTTATCAGGTAATTTCTGACAGGAAAATCCTGTTCTCAGAAGTTGAAGTTCGGAACTTGTGTCGTCAGGTGTTTCAGGGTCTTGCTTACATGCATCAGAAAGGATATTTTCACTGCGATCTTAAGCCGGAGAACCTGTTGGTTACTGAAGACGTTGTTAAGATTGCTGATTTTGGTCTTGCAAGAGAAATCGATTCGCAGCCGCCGTATACACAATATGTTAGCACCCGCTGGTATCGCGCTCCTGAAGTGATGCTGCGGTCAGATTGTTACAGTTCTAAGGTTGATATGTGGGCTATGGGCGCTATCATGGCTGAGTTATTCACTCTCCGTCCACTGTTTCCTGGTACCAATGAGGGAAACCAGATGTACAGAATATGCAGTGTCTTCGGCACTCCAACTATAGATTCATGGGCTGATGGAGTTCATCTTGCGAGGACTCTTAACTACCAATTTCCAAACTTTGATGGTGTCCAGCTTTCGGCATTGATCCCATCTGACAGTGAGGAAGCAATCGACCTTATTTCAATGCTTTGTTCTTGGAACCCGTGCAATAGGCCTACTGCTGAGGAGGCCTTAAAACATCCTTTCTTCAGGAATGGCCATTACATTCCGCCTTGTCTTCACTTCAAAGCCGCTGCTAACAGAGAAAATCATTCTGATGGATCAATAGAAGAATTAGAGCAGAAACGCGACATGGGATATTGCGGGGCTCTATATGATTCAAGTCTCAATTACAACTTTCCTTCCTCCAACAAGTTAGACACCAGTTCGAGTACAGTTGCAAGTTCTATCAATACAAGCAGAACAACTGTTCGTGGAGTTTCAGATGCAGCAGATTTTTCAGCAAGCTTGACCGTTCTTACATGCAATTTGTAAAGCAGCTTCAGTCTTCATAAGGCTGGAGTAAAAGTCCTCTTAGAACGATGACATGTTTATACATTTTCAACCTTGGCAGAATCTGTGTCTGAATGAAAAGATAAGATTGAGAGACAACTATTTTGAGACGTTTCGAAATAATGATTTCAAAGAAGGCGTTGACTTTGAGTTCTTCTCTTAGTTCTTCAATTCAGTATATGATGTTTTAGAATTGATTTGCATGCTAGTTAATCTTTGGATGAAATTCAAGTAACTGCATTGAGCTTTCCTTCAATAATTGTCATCAGTTCAGAATGCCGTAGCAGAGCAATTTCAGGGGCCTAATTGATTTGTGTATGATATCTTTTTTAAGTATATTTGGTGAGATTAAGTTTTTGTTTGAGAAGTCTAAATCCTCTGCTTCTGCAGGGAACCTGAACCAGCAAGCATATAGGACTGAGGATCGGTTCAAATAATTAAGTTTAGGCAAAAAATATAACCGAACTGTTTTTTTTAAATCGAAACTGAACCAGATAAACTAATCAAACCAATCGGTTTGATTTGGTTTTACATTTTAAAAAATTGACTAAGTCCAATTTAATTCATGGAACTTTTTAGTTGAGCTAGTTTTTACTGATTTTTTATTTAATTGGTTTTTATTTTTATTTTTTAGTGGTTTTTTTCAGTTGATTTTTTTATTTTTAAATCAAAATCGAAACAGATTTTTTTTAAAATATCTAATGCGAAATCATTCAAAAAAAAAAAGGTTCAATCCAACTAATCTTGGGTCGGCTTTTGTGGAAATTCCACATAATTCTGTAACTTGCTCACAAATTGCGACATACAATTACGTTATTATTAAGGTTTGTTCTACGAAACTAAGGAAAGCTTGTCATGGTTCAAGTATGTGCAGAGCTCGAAACACAAATTATGAAAGAATAAACAGCTGTATTCTAGCATACTGGAATTGCACAAGCATCTGAACAATGTCATCAGTAGGAGCTGAGGCACATGCAGACATTGGCCTTGACATGAACAAATCTATAACCACCACCACCACCATTCACCATTCACAGCAAATGTAAATAGCCAAAAACAATTACCAACATTAAAAAATTGAATTGTCTTACAATCTGGGATAAACGAAGGACAGGAAAGAAGATTTACAGGCCCTAATTGGCTATTTCTTCTCCTATTCTTCTCTTCTTGTTTGTCTAGTTCTCACATTCCTGATGTATCTTGCCATCAATTTGTTTCCGCATTGGAGGGAGAGGAGAGACAAGGCTTCCAACAAAAATATAGGGTTGATATCGCCATGGAGCCCCATGAATTTGGACATGTTCATATTTTTTCAGCTTTAGATCATACCATATGAGACTTTGATCAGGCAGCCCTTTTAGGAGAACCTTATGATAATCATTGTTATCCTTTACATATGCTAAAGGGGCCAGATCATATGGAACAGTACTGTAGCATAGTGAAGAAGACTGTTCAAGCAAGAACAATTTAACCCATGAATCCTTCATTCCATATTCCTTCATCACCCATATCTCAATATTATGGACACTACTAGAGGCTAAGCTGAGGCATTTTCTGTGGACACCCAAATTCCTGTAGTAAGGAGAAGACTTACTTTCTAAGTTAGGCAGTGGCACTGTGCAATACTCTTCTCTTTGAATATCAAATGCAACAATATCCAATCCATGCCCTTGGGTTAGCAACCAATGAAAAGCGTCGTGGACGAGCACAGATTCTTTACTGACAATATAATGAAGATAACCAGGTGCAACAATTTCTCTCCATGAATTAGCCTTCAGGCTATAAACCATAGCTTTAAGGATAAACTTATCAGGATCAGGCATTCCAGGATTCTGCTGTACAATTCTCAAAACCCTGTAGTCGTCGTTGAATGAATCATGTCCAAATGCATATTGAAATTCAAGAGAGTCAAGAACACCATAGAGAGGACTCCATGTTGTAACTTGAATAGGTGCGAAAGGCAGGATATGCAATTTCTTTGTTAATGGGTTCCACAAGGCGATCTTCGGGGAGACGTAATACTTCCCTGACCGTTTGTACTCGACGCTGTCTTCCATGTCTGATTGACAAACACAAAGCAAACCATTGCAAGATCCCAATATTCTGGTCCTGTAACCGAACGGGCCTCCGAGTTCGAGGCATTCATTCTGCAAACCAACATCGGTAACTGAAAAGATCTTTGGCGTTGAGAAGCATGTGTCTTGAAGAATGAGGCTAAGTTTGGCACCGCTGCTATCATGGACAAAGTTTCTGAGGTGAAGTTTGATGAAATATTCACTCTCAATCAGGGAACACCATAGCCCGGAGACACACTTGAAAAGCAACAGACTCTTGACAGGTATATAACTTAGTATGTGAGCTATGACGTTCTCCGGTAGTTTCATGATGCATCTGCATTGATTTCCTCGGGGTTTTGAAGGGGAACCTTGCCTTGTAATAAACCATGGTACTGGATTTCCTTTTTCCTGCATGTTGGATTCTTACCGGGAATCAAATTGAACTCAGCTTTTATGCTTCCTAGGACCTAAATCAATTTCCTTGAGTCGGTGTCTCCTTGCAACACAAGGGGTGCCTGCTTGTCAAGCAAGTTTGTCAAATCTTTTAGCCCCTATATTCGGTGACTTTTGTGCTCTTTGCCGTTAAGAGAAAACTCAAGTTGCATAAAGCTTTTCCATATCATTTGTCAACAGTGCAGAATGTTGTTACTTTTTAACTTGCTGTAGAGTCGTAGCGAAGCAACTTCTGGAGCAAGATTGATGTGAGTATGGTGTTGCTTTGTAACAGCAATAACAGTCCTATTTATGGAACTAAGCGATTAATAAAGGTTTAAATTCTACAAAACCAAGTTTAATAAGATTGATATTGAAAGGGAATTGACGAAGGTGGTGAAACGAAAAGAGTTTGAGAAAAAACCTAGATGCTGGAAAAAGTCTCACAGTAAGGGTGAAAAATTAAATAAAACTTTGAAAAATCAAAATTGTTCTGAAATAGCTCACAAACCGAGCTAAATGGTTAGGGTTATGAAATTTATTAAATTTTAACACCCCCCCACAAAAAAAAAAAAACCCTCATTTGCTGATGTTTGAGGGTGAGATGAACTCTGCACAGGGATCATTTAGACCTACTAAAATTAATCAAGGATAATTTAAGACTTTTCCTTTTTTGTGAGCAGTAAAATTACAACAATAACTTAAAAGTGAAAAATTGTGAAGCTTACATGAAAGATTTATTTTTTAATTTTCTCCTTTCAATGAACCCTAAAATGATTTCCAAGCCAAATAGCAGCTTTATAATCAAGACGGCATGGCAAACCTCCAATGCCCTTCCACTTGTCATTTTTCAAAGAATAAACTCTAGTCTCACATGCATAAGAGTAGATGTATTTGGGAATGCGTGTTCCCAATAATTTTTAAAATGTTTTTTTTTAAATAATATTTTTGAATTATTTTAATATTTAAAATAATTTTTAAAAACTAAAAAAATTTATTTTAATATATTTATAAGTAAAACACACTTTAAATTATTATCACTTGCACATTCTGTAACAGTCCCCAGCCTCTACTGTGACTTGAACTTGCAGCATATAAATAACATAATTAAGGGTCTTCACAAAACTAAGGTAAACAAAAACATCACAAGTACCTAACATGATTGGAGGTAACGAAGGGACAGTCTCTTCCTTCTATCCCCTGTTCTTACATTCTTGATGGGTCTTGACATTTATTTGGGAGAGTTGGGGAGACTCCGTTTTTGGTTTTGTTAATGCATGTGCCTTCAGCGAGTCACTGACTTGGCACTGAGAATCAACGGTAACAGGCAGAATTGCTGCGTGCGGATTTCCACGCCCTTCACATAGACAAAAATATAAAGACGACAATTCCTTGCTTGTCATCCAACAAGAAATTTAGGCAACTTCGTCTCTTCCTTTTTTCCTTGATTTTCTTTTTATCACATTCTTGATGCGTTTTGTCTTTAATTTGGGAGAGACTAGGCTTCCAACAAATGTATAGGCATCAAATGGCCGTTGATAACAAGGAATTTCTGCATCTTCAAATGCTCTAGTCTTTAGATCATACCAAATAACTTTCTTGAACATGTGTGCACTTTTAGGAGAAACTTGTGACCACAATCCTTTGAATACGCTAAAGGAGCCAGATGTGTAAAAGTGAAGGAGAATGGTCAAGTGACAACAATTTAGCCCATGAATTGTTGATTCCATTTTCTTTCGTCATCTACATGTCCACCCTACTATGGACATGCATAGAAACTAAGCAAAGGCAATGTCCTAGGACACCCAAATTCCTGGAGGAATCAGCTGATCCTCCTGAGCCAGCGAGAGGCCTTGTGCAAAACTCTTCTCTTTGAATATCAAATGCAGCAATATTTGATTCATCCCCTTGTGCTAACGACCATTGAAAAGCATGTGAACTAGTACATATTGTTGCCTATTCCAGAATCCCTTTTTGTTGATAATATAGTGAAGATAACTAGGCACGACAATTGCCGCCCATGAGTTATCTATAAACCTTAACTTGAGGGATATGAGTACCGGTCTACCAGACCATCCCTTATAAGATCCTTGTGAGAAATCATCAAAACCTTGTAGTCATCTTGAAGTCAATCATGTCTGAACGCATATTCAACTTCAACACAGTGATCATTCTGAAGCCCTGCAAATTCAATAGGTGCTTTTGGTAGGATATGAGATTTGTTGGTTAATGGGTTCCACAACCACAACGCAATCATGGGTAAGATATGGTCTTTGGTGGAGTGTGGATTCTTTGATAGTTCCATACAAAGCAAACCGTTGCAAGAAGCCAATATTGTGCTAAACTTCATGTATGGAATTTTCTTTCTCCTTACCAACTAAGGAATCAAATATCTGAACTAAGAGAAGGAAATAAAGAAACACTGGGAAGGAAAATAGCCAAGAGTCTCTAGAGGTTTAAAAGACAGAAAAGAAAAAAAGACAACTATTATACAGCAAAATTGACGACAGTAGCAAGCAAAATTGTAAATAGCCAAGGCAGCACCGCAGCAGACACTTGAGATCTATGAGCAAGCCTTAGTTGAGAAATTAACAATCTTCCTGATTTCATATAATTGAGCCTTAGATAAGCCTATAACATTGGGATATTTCACCAGCAGATAGGTAGAACACTGACGATCATACCTGTACTCCAAGCCAACCTTTTGTGAATCCAAATCAAAAAACAATCTTGAATGCAACAACAGATCAATGAACCATCCTTGCAACATAATAAATATTTCTTGTGCGCGCGCACGTGTGTGTGTGTATACACACACACACACACACACACATTCCATATGTGATATAAAACTAAAAGCTTTCACAATGATGAATCGATATAGTCAACAAGAAGTAGAAAAAATCAAATTCTATTTGATTCCATCAAATATCTTGAAGCTAAAAATGCAGGTGTTTGCTGCCATCTCTGCCAAAAATCTTAATCCTGAACCTATAACTTCTTTCCATAGACAAGAACCTAGAGAAAAACACATTGGCCTCCAGTAGCAACGAAGAAGAAGGAAAATCTTGGCTATTTCTTCTCTTCATCTCTTCTCATTGTCTGTCTTGTTCTCCAATTCCTGATCCGTATTGCCACTAATTTGGCTGCCAGATTGACTAGGGAAACAAGGCTTCTGTTGAATGTATATGCACGATATTTGTATGGAGCACCCGGAAATGTAACAGCTTCAATTATTTTCATCCATAGAAACCTACTTTTGCTTCGTGCTAACAGACCTTTCCTACTCATCTTCACTAAGGCATATCACCAATCCTCCTCCACGATTGCTTCCTTAAACTATAAACCTTAACCTCAGACTCAAAACTCCTCTTCACCCACCTCCAAACTGCGCTATCCTTAAAACCTTACAATCATCCCTCACACAATCATAGCCAAATCCAATCACATACACTCTACAAGATTTAGTCCCAAAATACCTTTTCAGATAATAGGCAAAAAGGCACCACACAATACTTTCTAATTGATGGGTTCCACACAGCAATATCATCAACAACATTAGAAACACAAAGCAACCCATTAACAGAACCTAAAACTTTGATCCCATGATTATAACACATCAAAGGATTATTCAACTCTTTTAAAGTAAAACAACCACTTGAAACTAAATTTTGATCAAAACCCATGTAGTGAACATATGAAGTACTTCTAATGATCATGTAAAGATTGGAACTTGTGTCCGTAGAGTGCTTTAAATGCAATTTTAATGGAGTTTGGACCATCAATTAAAGCACACCATGGTTTAGATACAGACCTGAAACAAGGAAGTTTCTGTGCTTGTACTCTGCAGAGGATTTCTGCAATCATTTCAATAGGGAGACTTGACTTGCTGAGGCTGAGAAAGTCGCTGTTTTTTAAGGCCTTTGTGCTCAGTAGGAAAGAGAGTGTGAGTTTCAAGGGTAGTTATTAACGGTAACTTGGACAGTGAAGGGCAGCTTTGTCACTTTAATTTTTGTTAAACGAAGTGTATTTTTTGGTATCTAATGTTTCAGTACTATTACATTTTAGTCCTGTTATTAAGGAAATGATTCTTGCTCTTTTCCAATAATAATAATAATAAATAGACAGTCACAGTATTCTAAAATCATTACTAATTGTAGTAAATTAACCCTAATTAAAAAATATTAGCGATTTATTTAAATGGGTGTTTAGTTAATTGGTAAAAAATCGCCATTTAACGTTCAAACATATTATGACGAAGTCTCACTTGGATCTCATACAAGAAAAATTAACAGAAACGGAAGGTTATCCTTGTTATAGTTTTAGAGTTGAGTGTTTGGGAATGTGTTCATTTTTTACTTTAGACATGTTTTAAAAATATTTTTTATTTAACAATTTATTAAATTAATAATTTTATAGTATTTTTTTAATGATTTTAATATTTTGATGTTAAAAATAAAAAAATCATTTTAATATATTTTAAATAAAAATATTTTTAAAAAACATTCTTCATCGTAATACTAAATACCAAGTATTTACCGTAATACTAAATACCAAGTATTTACCGTAATACTAAATACCAAGTATTTACCGTAATACTAAATACCAAGTATTTACCATTTAACATGACCACCAAGTATTTATCACGTAACACAGTCAATTTCCATTTAAGCCAATGAAGGTATAATATTTAAGATATTATTTGATACTGTGGTCTTTTTTTTTTATACAGATTTGATATTGTGGTGTAATTATATAATTAATTTTTTTTGAATTATTTTAAATTTTAAATTAATGTTTTTTAAAACTCAATTAAAAAAGCTGATTTTCATTTTTTTTAAACCGTATAAAAACAACATCTTGATTTTGATTTTTTTAAAAGATAAACATGAATTAATATGGTGATGCGAGTGGTCTTTATTTATAACTATAAACAACACCTATGTGGATTTTTTATATCCACGGATTGCTCAAAGTTCTATATAATATAAAATGTGTTTAACAGCGTAGTAACGATTATTTTTTAAATAATTTTTTTTATTGAAATGCATGTCAATAATATTTTTTTTATTTTTTAAAAATTATTTTTAATATCAATATATTAAAATGATCCAAAATATACAAACTATATTAAATTTTAATAAAAAAAAATAATTTTTTTTAAAAAGACAGTTTAAACTGTATTCCCAACCCGTAAAGCATAAACCAAGGTCCCAGCAATCATGAGGCTTTTTTTTTTAATCAAGGGACACAACCCCTTAATAATGACACATGTCAATTTGTTATTGGTAGTTCACCTTAAGCCTTTAGATTAATGACAAGTTGACTGATCCACTTGCAGGATGTCCAATACCAAGGCGCACTTTATTAATGCCTGAGGAAGCAGCAACCATCACAAATGGCCCATGATATTACTTTGGAAGCATTTTCTTGACACTTTGCTTCAAGCAGCAGCCTGTAAGCATGGTGGCTAGGCAAAGAGATCGCTTTCCACTTTTGGCATCATTGAGGAAATGGGGACTTGCCCTAGATAGCAAAAATAGGCTGAAGCGGGTCTGAGGGGTACACAGTATTTGTACAAAGAGAAAACCATTCCCTATGGAATGAAATGCGTTCCAAGAAATCTGCAGCATTCGCCAAAAATAGCTTGCATTTTGTTCAAACAAGCAATCATTCCATGAATCTTGAACTATTGGGGTTGGCAATTGACATTGTTCAAGTTTGGATTGTCCTTGCATTGATGCTCGAAGAACTGCACACTAAAACCATCTAAGCACATCGAATTAAACAGCTTGAGAAGGAAATAACCAAGTTCAATGATAGGAAAAAACCAGATGTTTCCCAGAAAGTTCATGATTCCATTTCCACATCACAAGAACAGAGTGGTTGCTTCACAGCCAGGCCAGTGGATTTGGATCTAATGGTACTCGTGAGTCCTTTGATATCTAGCTCAAATCCAATAGCCCTAAATTACTTGCTCCAAAATGAATCGACACGGCAAAGTACATGTGAATTGTTATTTCCACAGCAAGTCTCCTGTGAAATGTTCCAATCATATCCAGTCATCTACCAGATGTCACAGATCTATATTTTTTATTTTTAAAAAATTATTTTTAATATCAATATATCAAAAAACATTAAATTAATCAAAAACACCAAAAAATATTAATTTAAAACAATATATATATATATTTTAATTTTTTTCAAAAACAAAACACTTTTAAAATGTAAAAACAAACCCACCCACCCATAACCTTGCGGAAAAAAACAACATAAATTTGTAGGCTAATGACTTCATTTTATCATTTCTGAAAAGTTTCCTACAGCTTCAAAAAGTACGTAGACTAACTTCTCCGTCTTGCAACACTATACATGAGTTCCAGAGTTCCTCTCGCACCGGTAAGGTAGAAAGTATCTGATTTTTCTTATCAGAATGTCCTAAAACCAAATTTAACATTGTATATTACTTTCAGCATAAGGCACTGCTTGGAGCCTTCTTCTCCACATTTTCTGTCTTCAAACCGGCATCTGTAGTCTTCAGTTTCAACCCTGGGTCAAACAGAAAAGAAAAAAAAGGAGCAAGAATATCTGCCGAAACGGAAGTAGCTATCAGCCCTCTGAAACATGAAAACTTAAATCTAATTGCCTTGATCTTTACATTGCTTAAACCAGACAGCAGAATGAAAGCATTAGTTCAATGGACCCAACTAAAAGCTCACCTTCTTCCATTTCGCCTTTGTGCGGTATCCTCTTTTTCTGGTGGCCCTACAACTTCAGCTTGAACCCCACAGACAGGAAATTATCCCTGAGAGACATAACTGACATAAGGTACTAAATCAAAATAAACAAATGACCAGATGAAGCCTTTGACGGAACAATACAAAATAAGAACTTACATTTACACAAACTTGCATAAAAATTATTGCTAGAGAGCCAATCAAAAACTGTTATAATGGCTTGTCACCCAAATTGAAAATGTGGACTGACTTTTCATCACTTGCTACTCAAATAAACATAACCTGGAAAAATTATTTTACTTGTACAGAGAGAAAGCTACACCATCCATGAGTCCACGACCATGACAACAAAGTTATTTTCTAGTGAACCAAAATTAAAAACTTAACAGACTACCTATGAACATTACTTGGATTTCAAATTTATTGATGACGATAGGATTAAATGGCTTCAAAAGAATCAAACACATAAAAAAAATTCACACTATCTTACCTCTTCTTCCAATCTGCCTTCCTCTTCTCCTCTTCCTCATCTATCTCTTGCTGCTTCTTCCAGCCGTTTCGATCACCATCATTGATCCTAACAAGACTTTCCACATACATTTCAGAACCATATGAATTCGGTCCACCACGGATCTTTACAACCTTAGCTTGCTTATTTTTCCAATCATACCACACAAGCTTTTCATCATTCACCTCCAACAACACCTTACTACCATCCTTAGAATAAATCAGAGGTCTCAAAAACATAAAAGCACCAATCCACTTAATCCCTTGAACAGAAAACATCTTGCACCAAGATTCCTTCGTGCCATACTCCCTCATGACCCAAACATCAACACAAACATGCTCATAATTACACATTACACACAAATTCCCTTCCAAAACCCCAATATCAACCTGAAAGCTCATACCTTTGCTCTCATAATTGGGTTGCGGTAATTCGAAAAACTTATCGTTCCTAATATCAAACCCAAGAACACAATCTCTAATACCAAGTTGACGCCTTTGAGGGACAATCCAATGCAAAGCATGACCAGCAAAAACACCATACCCTCTCCTATGCAAAACATGAAAAAATTGCTTGCTTAATAACTTGAGACAAACTGGCAAATCTTCAATTTTCTTCCACTTATCATTCTTCAAACTATAAACCCTAACTTCATATTCACAACCCAAACCACCACCGCCATCGCCATCACCGACGCAGCCACCGCCATCTTCCCTAACGAATTGTGCCATCCTCACCACTTTATAATCATCACCAACACAATCATAACCAAACCCATAATATACATACCCCGTAATCAAATCTCTTCTGGGAGGCTTAATTTCTACCACGAAACATTTCTTCCACTCCCTCGTAGACAAATTATACACCGCGAGATTCCTCTCCGAATGTCTCAAAAACACCAACCCATTAACCGAACCAATCACCTCCGTGCCCCCAGCTGCGTAAAGGGGGTGGTGCTTAACCTCCACAGCGTCTGAAAGGGTGTCAAAATCGACAGTGAAAAGATCCCATTCTTTGAGGATGACACTGTGATTCGATTTGGCGGTGATGGAATGGTATAGATGGAGCTTGATGAAATCTGGGCCGTCTATTAAGGAGCAAATCGGCTTTGATAGAGATCTGAACCGGAGGAGAGATTTGACGGGAAGTTGTTGGAAAATATCGGTTATGATTTCGTGTGGGATTTTCGACATTTTCTCAAGGGTTTTTTTTTTAGGCTGGAGAGAAAGAAATTGTTGCAGCGGCAGAGATGTTAGCTGGGCTTCCTCTATCTAGAGAAGAGGAGAGAGTGGACAGCTGGAAGGTAAGCAGTCACACGTGACATCGTCTTGACGTGTGGCCCTACAAAATCTGTTGTGTTATGGGGCCCATAAAAAATGGGGCTGCACGTATCGTTGCACAGAAGCTCTGAACTATTATCTATTTATATTTTATATTTTAATTGTTTTTTAAATTTTAATAGTTAAATTATTACCTGTTTTTGATTTATTTTTTTTTAAGTTGTGTTAATAATATG
Source organism: Populus ilicifolia (assembly GCA_015708895.1). Classification (NCBI taxonomy): domain Eukaryota; kingdom Viridiplantae; phylum Streptophyta; class Magnoliopsida; order Malpighiales; family Salicaceae; genus Populus; species Populus ilicifolia. Next base: position 6,047 of record SRLM01002186.1, on the reverse strand, counting down.
TTGAAAAGTGACTGAAAATAACGTGTATAATAAATAAAGTGAAAATAATCGATAAATAAACTATTAAATATTAAATAATATAAAAACCACATGTTTATATGAAGGAGTAAATAATTGGAATAAGAGTCCTGAACAATAATAATAGAAAAAATAAAAGTAATTTTAGCTTGCATGTGCTTTTAATGAGTTTATTAATGGACCCTGGCTAGTAGGAGGGTTATAAATCAAAATATGCCATAGATCAACTAACTATTAAGATAAAAACAAAAAATCTTAAATGAAAACGGGAAATAGTTCACATAATCTTGGCCACGTGTCACGTTTCAACAAAATCGGAGGTTGTTCGAAGATAATTATTTACGTGGGACACTATTTTTTAATTTTGTAGCATAATTGATTTTATGTAATATTTATAAATATTTTTTTATTTGGGAATATTAATGTTAATTGGATTCTAGTTTTTAATAATAATATTTTTTAACAATGATTTTAGATCTATGACCGTTGTCAATATTTTTTTAAAAGAGATTGATTATCCAAAAATTTATGCAGACCTTTTTAATCTAGAGTTTTCCGAAAAGAAATGATACACCTGTAATTAATTATATAACTAATTAATTTGGATCGAGGTTACTGCCAACACCATTTTTTTAATTGATAATGTTACGATAATTGTGGTAGAAATATAAAAATCAATTGAAAAATAAAAAAATATATAAAAATCAAGAATGGTCAACCATGCAATCCATCTATATATTTTATAATTTAAGCCGACTAAATAAATTTACCATGTGAAAATAAAAGATTATATAAAAAAAAGTTTTACCCAAAATCCTGAAATAATCTAAGAATTATTCTGACTATCCTCTTTATAGCCACAAAAATATAGAAAATAAAAACATTTACAAATAAACCTTACACTAAAATATAACAGCATTAAAATTTTATATGAACTAATTACATGGCTATTTATTTTCTCCCACTCAAGGGCACTATTTATCTCAGACCAAGCAATAACAGACACGAGTAACAAGGTGCCAAGAAAGGGGGCTATTAATGAATTCTACACCAACCACACTCCATCCAATTTTTTAAAAGAAATCCTCGCCTCGAAATGTGCCATGTTCTTCTTTTTTTTTATTAATGTGGGTGTTCGGTTAATTTTTGCGCACCACGACTAATTCCACGGGTCTTGAAGTTAACGACCATGTAAGCCTCCAGTGACCATCATATGAGTAACTAAGAACTCGAACCTGAGACCACAGAGAAAGCAAACCCCTTGATCCTAAGTCCTTATCACTTGGGCACCACCTAGATGGTTAAATATTTGTATGTTTGTGCTTGATAGAGATATGAACTAAATTTGTGAACAGCATCCTGAACAAAAGACGAGCTTCATAGAGATATCTATGCAGACTCGGAAGCATGTTCTAGAACAGAAGCGTGGCTGGAAGAATAATTGATTGTCTGTGTGGTGCTTAAAAGTCTGGGAACTTGCTAATTAACCTGAAAGCCCATATCCTTTCTCCATACTTGATTATTCCTGAAATAAAGACGGGAATGGCTACTAGCATGATGGTATTCCTGCTCCGTAACTTGAACAAGACATAAGAAGCCACCCCGACTTGGACTACTACCACGAAGGTACCTTCGCTATAATTCGTTGTCTTCCATAGAATAAGCTGTGACAATTCAAGGACCACCAAGCTTAAGAAGCAGGGTTGGAAACCGAATTATTGGAATCAACTTCGGATTTGCAGAGTTGGCTTGGCTGAGAGCAAGGATACCCAATGATAAAGTTGCCACTGCTGAGGATTGATGATTGTTCAGCTTTTGTAACATGATTTTAAGCGTTATTTACCCCCTGCAAATATGGACGTTATTAGGATAAAACAAATATATTTTAAGGTGTAATAGAAAGATCTCAAGAGTTTTAGATAGTAAAATAATAACTTTTCCAAGAACACTTCAAAGAACTTGTTTAATTTAATTTAATGTTATAAAACACAGGTTTGAAAACGTAACTTTTCAATCCTTTCATTCTTCATATATACTTCGTTCTTCAAGCTTTTAAATGATTTTGATTTTGTTTTCTACTTTGTTAGTATTACAATCCAACCCTTGGATTCAATTTTTCTTAAACCTTAAATTTAACGGCAACCCAGTTTGTGATAAGTATACTAACCAAACAGCAGTACCAAGTCAGAATCCGATAGTATTCGAAGAAAGAGATTGCGTAGCTTCAATGTGCGAAGCCCACATCCACTCCATAGTTCCTCAACAGTTTGAGACAATCATGCATGCCCATCTTTGACCACAAGACCCTAAAAAGAAAACATTTTCAAAAATAAATAAATCTACCAAAATCATTATATGTATATAAAAGAACTCAACTAAACTAGAGAAATCAAATACGACACAGATGTCGTTTTTTTTTTTCCCCTTTTTCCTGTTGATATGCAATATGTAGTAATTAGGGTGAAGATGTTTGATAGTTTGTCTTTCTATGCAGTTACATTACCCTTAACCATATGACTTATCAGTAGCCCAGTTGTAAGATGTAAGCCCTCGAGTTTTATGCTTTCTAATACTTTCTTATCATCACCGCAAGATAAAAGACATGGTTCCTCGATGTGCATAGTGTGAAGCAGCCATACACCTTGAGAGATGTTGAGTTCAAAACATGTCAAAAAACAGTTCAGATACAGATACAAACAGATACTCACAACTTTGCAGCCCAAACGTTTGGTGAATGTCTGCGGGCTCTGCTTCCGTTCAACCAGCTTATGTCGCCAATCCTGGTGCCACAAATCTGTGTTTTAGTTATAGAGATTGTGATTTATTTATGGAGATTGTGCAGCTCTGTAAACTTGAACATAAAGTTCCTACTAGTACCCAAAGTGAAGTCAGTCAAACGTTCTTATATACTTGATAGAAGAAATAGGATAAGGTATTGCTCTCATCACAAGCCAAAACTCTATGAAAGGTCTATATAGTGGTTAAAGTTTCAAGATAGAATCAACTAATACATATTATCAGAAAAAGAATGAACTAACACCAAAGAAATAGAAATGTTTTTTATTAAAAAGATATATGAAATAAATCTATCTCTAAAACAGTTTTGAAGCGGATTTCTATAATTTCAAAATAAAATAAAAAATACAGGAAAACATATTCCCTCTCTCCATTATCTCTGTTTGTCCAGAGATAGTTTCCCAACGTTATCTAAGCGTATGTTAGAGATTATTGCAACAGCAAAATATATAGAATAAATTACTTTCTGTATTCACAAGTTACCCCTTTAAGAAAAGCCTTCGACATGATCGAAAATAGAAAGAACAGAGTGTTGGGAAAACAGAGGTTTTTCCTCCGACTGACTAAAGTATACAGTTCTCAAATTCTTTGCTTTAATTCCGATCAGACTAAGAAAACAACATTCGGATGCGTTACAAACAAGTCGTTTCGGATATCTATTCTTAAAATATTTCTCAGGTTAACTTTCATGTTCTTTATTCGAAGATTAATTTGCAAGTTCCCTACCTTAGTCTCATCACCGCTCGCAAGGTAAGCCTTTATTCTGCAGGCATCTACTTAGCTCGTGATCTTCATGGCAACACTTCCGGTTTAATTTGGAATAAAATCCTCTGTACACATGTAATAAGTAAACTGCAGTCAAACAATATTCACTGAGTCCGTGAGTGCATGAATTTGTTTTCATTGTTGAAGCCATTTTTATTATTTAATGTTATATTTTACATTTTAAGTTATATTTCATATTTAATTTGTTTAATTATTTAATTTAATTTAAGATTTTGAGTTTTCTACCATGTAAAGATTGATTTCCGAACCTTTTAAAGTGGTGTAAAATTTTTAAACAGACAGATTGATTAGTAGATCTTCTCCACGTTCAACTCTTGCAAGTGTTTATGTTAAGTCTCGTGGCTTGTCAAAATACTCCGGGACAGAGGCTGGATGTCTTTGGGCTCAAGTCTAGGCCCATCTCCTCTTATTTCTTCCACATTATTATTTCTAAATTTTTTAATAATTTAATTTGTTGAATTTCTTTTCTGTGCTTTTTTTATTTAAATTATAAATAAAATAAAAAATATCATCCTTCTTTTTGCGTGTATCTTTATGTTTTTTTTTCTTTTGTTATTTCATTCAAGATTTTATAAATAAAATATTGTTTTATTTATTTGTAAACTTAAGATCATATTCAATTAGTTAATGTCACATTTCCATTATTGAAATTCTGTGGAAATATCCAATTAAGTAAATTTTAATTTTAAAAAATCATTCTAGTTCAAGATATATAATTTAAAACCTCAAACAATAACTTTTTTCACTTAAAAAAAGTATGAGCATTAAATAATGGTCAGCTTGGAAAACAAAAAAGAAGAAGGAAGCAAATATGCTAGATTTATTTATTTAAAAGTGTTCGAGTTATGAGCTTTTCGTGCTATTTTGTTGGTAAGAGCTTTAACTGTCTGCGGCTTTATGCCATCTGTTCCCCAAAATCAAATCAGGGAGTGTTGCAAAAACTTTCATCAAGTACAGAGACATATCAATTTTGTACATCTTCCTTAAGATTTTTTTTTCCAGGGAGTGCTAAGCCTGATGTGGAGGCCACATTTTTATTTTAAAAAAAATTACAAAATTTCACACAAGAAAATCCCACACCAAAATACAAGAATAATGATGAAATGAAATGAAGACTCCTAAAACTAGTCTCCGTGTAAAGAAGACTCTCAAACAATATTTCGAACATAGAAAAAGAGCAACCAACTGAAAATTAATTTATAGCAGCAAGACTTAAAAGTATGGATTTTGAGCTGCGCTGGAACTGGTTAGATGCTGCTCCCTTAAACCCAAATGCGCCATGAGAAGGCACACACGAGTGAGGAGCTCCCCACCACGTGTAAGTGCTTGAGCATGCTCTTTCCATCCACAATTAGATGCTGCATAAGCCAACATCTCCACCCATATCTGACTTATCATCCTCCACTTTTTTTCGTTGGTCCAATTATTCTCCAGAGATTGTAATTTCTTGGCGAGCTTGCAAGCATCATGTAGCATTGACAAATTGTTTCCATTTTTTTTTATTTCATTCATAAACTCTTCAGAATCCCAATAAGTAGGTGTTATTATTTTCGATCTCCAGCACCACGAGAATTCGGCGAGTTGAATGCCGGCTTGCTTTATTGGTACTTCACGTATCGCTTTAGGTAGCATATTTGGACGTTCACTTAGAAGATAAAACATGTAATTAGAGAAGGATCTGCTCATTTTGCAATATGGAGGAGGATTCTTTCCATCAACATTCTTTTTGCGAATATCATCATGATAGCAAATATCAGTGGCAATGTGCCATAAAAGGAGGCTCCCATGAAAGTCTATTTCAACCACAGCCCAACGAAATTCTACCAAGCATCCCATGCTTTTCAGTACCTGATCACCTCTTTCAGCCAATAACTCCTTCAAATCATTCATGCCAGGATCAGGTTGAGGCATTTCATGACTATATCTCGAACGTTTATCTAAGACGTATTCCCAAATTAATTCTTTTAATCCGTCGCTGATAACCTCCCAACTTTGAATGTTATACTTGCCTATCAACTTCAGAAAACAAACTTTGGGTGTTGGTTTACATACCAATGAATTTGTGACCATCTTCCACAAAGCTCCGTTCTTGATTATTTGAGCATCTGTTAAGTCGTGTTGTACCATGTATCTTTCCCACCCTTTGTTCCTGTCGGAATAGATAGCTCGATAGACAGAATCGGCCCAAGGCTTTCTTAGCATGCTAAGATGAAGCATAGCCCATTCAGATAAGAGTAGCATGATGACTCCATATATCTCAAGAACAACTCCACCACCCAGCAAGATGTATGATATAATTACCTCTGTTTCTGGATAGGCATGCTTGTTCGCGATCATTAACGAGAAGGTCACCAATGCAGAAGTAGAAGATAGGAAACTGATGGAGCGAAGAATAGTACGCCGTAAATGTTAGGTTGGTTGCCATTAATGTGCAACAACCATTTGGT